>CM070515.1:29039445-29248441 GCA_036346375.1 Guadua angustifolia
AAATAAGATGATCTATCTAAACACTCTTAATATACTCACGACTTGACTTCACGAATCTGGTGAAGCTAAATTTTCGAATCTGGTGAAGCGTGGATACTTTTTTATTTTATACAAAAAACGAGCCGTATTTACAGAAATATACAACATTCTCTCGTATTTACCGAAATCTCCACCGATTTCGTAATCTCAAAACGCGAAATCTCAATTTCGCAAACTCATATTGCGAAATCAGTGATTTCGCGTTTTCAAAATGCGAAATCGGGGTATTTCGCAGCTGGAAAAGCGAAACCGGGTATTCGCAAACTGAAAACGCGAAATTGAAGATGCCACGTCAGATTTCGCAAACCGAATGCGAATCGTCAGGTCTGCTTATGCACCGATTCTTGCGATATCGATTGACTGATTGATAATTGGGGGTCCCGCTCGCATGGAATACCACTCGCATGCATGTCCTGGTCAGTCTGCTTCGGGAAATACGAATCGGGTCCCGCCGATGCGTAAACCGACCGATGTCTTCACACGCTGTAAGCGCAGTTCGCAAATCAGTTCGGGTCAAGCAATTTCAAGCACTGGCAATTTTTTGCTTTATGTCATACCGACACAGCTGTGAAGGACTCGCACGCTGGGCTGATTTCCTCTATATAAGTGAGGACTCGCAGATCAACCAGACGCAGAGCGATATCATTCGGCAGCTGCTGAGAGCGTTAAGAAAAGAGAGAGCCTGTAGAGTAGAGACTGCAGAAATTTAGTTGGTGTTTATAATTTGATGAAGTTTACACGAAGTTAAATATTTTTTTATAGTCACTCGAGGAATATTGTAAAAATCGCTATCTGAGATATTGAACTACTAAGAACTGCTTGATCATTAAAAGAACTACTTGATCATTTAAGCGCTGATATGTCAGAAATGTCACGTAAAAATATACCACATTCTCGTATTTTAAAATTTCGCATAAAGAGTACCGCTTTAATTGCAAAAGTGGCCTCTCCGCACACATGGGTCGATTTCCTATTTGGACGGGCGATAATTTCATGTGTCAACTAGGGTTGAATAAATAAAAAATATTTTTTTAGTGATATAGAAAATCTTTTATCGAAATATTTTTGTTGGAGAAATTTATTTCGCATGTGATAACCTTTTTTCGGCTGGACCGTTGAATAAGACATTTCCAATCGGACGATTGAGAAATTTTTATGATCGGTTGAACGGCGAGATTTTTATTCTTTCATGACACAATGGGTTTTTGAAGTGTTTATGGATTTTTTGTAAGTAATGTAGTTTCGTAATAATTATGAGAATAATATAATTGGGATACAAAAAGAAGATATAGAAGAAATTCATATAATTTATCATGGAAAATAAGAGACAGGTGATTCTCAACTCGGTTATCATGGAAAATAAGGTAGGCTACATTTTTATTACGGCTTGAAATTGGGACGAGCATATAACATGACGCTCATCGAGTGCATCGAGGCCACTTCCCTTCTCCCATGCCTCCGGTGGGGCTTCTCAGCACGACGTGCCCTCTCTCGCTTCCTTTCTCTCTCGGCCTCCTTCTCCTCCGCTTCCTTGCGGCGTGCCTCCTCGCGTCTGCGGCGTCACGCTAACGAAGGTGCTCCCTACGGTCCGCTTGCCGAACTCTTCATCAAGGAGCCTTTGGTCCTCCGGTCGATCTCCTCGTCAGACCACTTCTCAAATTCACACAAGGCGAGGCGATCGCATGAAATAAAAATTAGGAAAATTCCATGTAGAAATATTAGGAAACACGTATGATTATTACCATGAGGCGAAGCTTCCGGGCCTTCTCCGGCGGGTCGAATTCGTAGTTGCGGCACTTCCAATACCGCCTCTTCCAAGTTGGAAGCTTGTATGAGCGGACAAGCCTGCAAGGAGTTCCGCACAAACACATCGGTGCGACAACCCCACTCGGTAGGAAGAGATCCTGGAACGCTGTGCGCGGCAAGGTCGAAGAGCCTCCCTCTTCTTTTGCTTTGCCCTTTCCCTTTGAACTTGCACGCCTCGGCATTTTGTCTTGATCCCGACCTAAAATGAACAGATATATCTCGAGAGTTCCTCACCTTGGTTGTTCCTCTTCTCCTGTGCTTTTAGAATGCATCGCCCTTCTTATATAGGCCTTAGGGGCACTCAGAGAGCAAACACGGCACATAAGCCTCCGCCCCAAAGATCAGATCCCACGGTTTGTCGTCGAGTTAACAACGATCTGCAGCCTCGTGAGCCTTTTCAGCGGACTTGACAACACATCGCAGTCAATGTCTTTTCAGCCGAGTAGACAATACATCGCAATGTCGAGTCTTTTCAGTATGCACTAGAAAATACATCGCGCCTCGAGCCTTTTCGCATCGAGTGGACAACACACCGCAACCTCAATGCCTTTTCAATTTTGTAATACAGTGAATCATGCCACTAAAATTTTGTAATGCAGCCTCAATCACATGAAAATGTTATAATTAAAGCCTCGCTAACATGTAAAATACGGATACAAACCGAAACCACTTCAAAGACATCCGTAAAGTCGGGATACAACATAGGGTACATAACTCCAAAGAAGGACTAAGTCGAAAACCATACATTCTAAGGCTATGGTTGTCGGAATAGGCCTCTTGTATTGTTCAGAGAACGGACAGCTCTAGTAGTGGCCGAACGTCGGGTGGTGGTGACACGAAGTCGCCGCCGCCATCTTCATCGCCATAGTTACGAGTAAGCCCTCCCGCAGCGCTGGTCGAACGCCCTCTTGTATTGTTCGTGAGAACGCCAACTCGTAGTGCTTGAACGTCGGGGTGGTGGTGAGACGAAGTCGCCGCCGCCATCTTCATCGCCATAGTTACGAGTAAGCCCTCCTGCAGCGCTGGTCGAACGCCCTCTTGTATTGTTCGAGAACGCCAGCTCGTAGTAGTTGAACGTCGAGATGGTGGTGACACGAAGTCATCGCCGCCATCGCCATAGCCATAGTTAGGAGCAAGCCCTCCTTCAGCCACTGGTCGGACGCCCCTTGTATTGTTCGTGAGGACGCCCAGCTTCTTGTAGTGCTTGAACGTCGAGGTGGAGGTGACACGAAGTCGCCGCCGCCACTTAGATGCGACTTAAGTTGTTCGCCATTCTCTTTAGTGTGTGTTAAGTCGAGTTAAGCATTGAATAGAACCTAGCATTGATATTACAAAGTGAAGTAAGTAGAACAACTATAATACCATGTCAAGTGAAATGCCTTAGGGCATTCATAAAGCTGGGATACAACATAGGGTACATAACTGCAGTGACAAACTAAGTCAGAAAACCATACATGAAAATACGGATACAAACCGAAACCACTTCAAAGACATCCGTGACCAACTCGCCTCTACACTAAATGAACTACTTCGCAAGAATAGAGTACAATACAAGAACAATAGTCACATACACAATCTTCTCTAACCATTTCATATGATCTAAAATGTGCTCCATCTTGAACATCAGCATGTTCAGCCTCTGCTCAAGCATAGGGTCCATCCTCTCCTCCATAGGTCAGCCGTGATCCTCTCGTGGTACAATGGTTGTAGGACGCTCCGTCGAGGTGTCCATGGTGTCTGCCCACTGGAAATATTGGCACCCTGTAGTCTACGTGGTGAGGTGAACAAGCTTTTAGGCCGTGCGAAGAAATGAGATATCTCAGAACAACTACACAACTCGAATAGAAGAAATAGTGCGCACAAGAAGGAATCAAACTAGCTTTTCACTTACAGAGTAAAAAGGGCACTTGTAGAACATTCGCCCATTATTTTCCTGAGTCTTGGCGTAGAACACATTCGCTTGCACGTGGCAGTTAGGACAGTCGACCTGGCTTGCATTGGCAAGCGCACGAGCCTTCCGATTTGCAGAGCTCGCCGTTTGAGACATAGTCTTTTGAGGCAAGGAACGGGATGAAGACGAGGATATGTGGTAGCGGAGGTGGTACCGAAATTTCGATCCTTGCTACATAATGTACAAAAAACATCAAATCACACACTTCGAATTGTACTAATATTACACTTATCATGCTAATATTCCCAAATATTTTGTACTAACCTTTCTGAAGTTGTACTAGAGATCAGTAAAGCCCGATCAGCGTACAAAATAATCTTCGTAAACAATACCTGTAAAATAACAACCCCAGATCAAATACTACGTGTACTAAGACCATTATTTCATATACAAATAATAGTTTGTTCATATTTGTAAAAAACATGAAAACTCATTATATGTCTCCAGAAATACGGTTCCACATTTCTTTATCCACCTCCTATTTCGCTCTCTTTTCTTCTGTCTCCTAACTTCTAGCTTCCGCTTCTCGCAGAGCTCTCGGAAAAAAAGACTCTGGTGTTCATAAGGATGGAGTTTCTCAGATAGCAGCCTCCTCATTTATAGTGTCTTGCGGAGAGCATGCATGCGTGAAAAATTCACCCGTTGGCTATTGCTTTCGGCCAGGACAAGACATTACCGGGCAGTTTCTCAAACGCTCAACACTTGGCTCGCCAAGATGCAAATTACCTTGGCCCGTGCTCGATTGGCTTACTCGTGTCTCCACCAAAGGTTGGCTTGACCAGCGATTTTGCATGCGAGGAATCACCGGACGCAAAAAGCAAAACCGCAGCACAGGAAAAAAATTTGTCCCACGCGTCGATTTTTTCATGTGGACCCTCTTTTCTTTTCTTTCTAGTTGCGCCTGCTTTGCCCTCCTAGCCTCCCTCCCCGCCCCCCTCCTCTTTTTTTTTCCCAACGTGACACGTGCACCAAGCCCGCCCCCCGGCCCCCTCCTCTTTTTTTTCAAACGTGACACGTGCACTCCTCCGCCCCGCCCGCCACGCCCGCCTGCGCACGTGTGATCTGCGAATGTCTTACTTTGCATGAGAGATTGTGATCTATTAGAATGTCTTCTTTTGCTTTGAGAGATTACAGAAAGGATAATCTAACCATTTTTCAAGGGTTATTAGGGAATATCCTAAGAGTGTTTTAAAGTTGATTCGCGATGTTTCTCATTTGTTCAAGGTGTTTTTGTAATAAATAGTGATTTAGGCTTAATATGAGCTTAACTCAAAGTTGATCAAACTGATGTTATTTTTGCATGCTAAGCTAGGAAAAATCATTTCAAGGTCATGGAAGTTGGTTTTGTCGAATTTAAGGTCCGTTTGCTAAGATTCTGACTATTTGTTCATTTCTGGGTGCATGTTTGGCTAATGAGCAAATAGGGCAAACTAATGAAGAGTCTAAATATTTTTATATATCTGTGATCTATGCTATCCCAGAAGTGCAACTAAACTGGTTTTACCACTTGTTGAGCTCATTTGATACACATTTTGTATCAAGTATTGATTGTGTAAATACCTTAATAACATGCAAGACTCAAATGGTTAAAATATGTATCAAATGAACTCAACGAGTGGTGAAACCAGTTTAGTTGCACTTCTGGGATAGCATAGATCACAAATATATAAAAATATTTATACTCTTCATTAGTTTGCCCGGTTTGCTCATTAGCCAAACATGCACCCAGAAATGAACAAATAGTCAGAATTTTACTTAAACGGAGCTTAAATTCAACAAAACCAACTTCCATGACCTTGAAATGATATTCCCTAGCTTACCATGCAAAAATAACATCAGTTTGATAAACTTTGAGTTAAGCGCATATTAAGTCTAAATCACTATTCAATCGAAAAACACCTTGAACAAATGAGAAACATCGCGGAATCATCTTTAAAACACTCTTAGGGATATTCCCTAATAACCCTTGAAAAATGGTTAGATTATCCCTTTCGGTGTAGTCGCAACTGAAGAAAGAAAACTAAACCGCAATAGCGCTAAAAATGTGGTCATTAAGCCTTTTTGGTAGTCCGTAAAATATCACATATAAACATAAAGTTATGAGAAAATAGTGTAGGCTCATTGTCTGATACATATTCTACCATAATCTGGAAAAATATGTTAATTATAACTCCATTTGCGTATTAATCCAATCAGAAGAAAGACCCGAAATGATCACATCAGCACAGAATCGTTATCACTTAAGCCTCTTCGGCGGCTTATAAAATAGCTCGTCTAAACACAAACTTTAGAGGAATTGGTCCAGAAAGTTACTTCAATATATGGACAACCAAATTATGTTAAAATATCTTAATTACTACTTAATTATCAAATAAAATACGCTAATGCAAAAACCCTAAATGATAATATCGTCGGCACCGTAATATGTGAATAGTAAAAGTACAAGTCTTCGTCCACTGTTGCTGAGCATGTGCTGGTTAACAAACCATTTCTGAATGTTGGTAGAATCCTCAGGTATGCTGTTCTTCAGTAAGATTGCATACTTACAAGCTTGTACTTTTGGTAGAGTTCTTCAAACTTTTTATTCTTTTTTTCTTTATCCAGTAGGTCAATCAGTAGTTTATTGTCTCTCAAGTACTCATCATAGCGGCATTTCCAGACGTAGTTGCATTCTCGAGATGCTTCTCTCTTGGTGAAATGTGGGAGCATAAGATTTTGGCTGCATAAAGTACCAACCTTAAGAGTCAGGCTGTAGACAATCCGGTATATCGCGCAAGCCTGGGTGAACACATCGTCGAGGTTTCTTGGTGTTTGTCCAAATTCAGCAGCGTTGCAGAGCATCAAATTGAAGTAAGAACAAAACTACATGCAAAAGAACAGGAAAAAGCCTCATACCAACACGCCTTTGTATTTCTTCTCGCCTCTTCTTTTGGGACTTCATCAAGTTAGTAATCTCAAGGTTACTAGCAGTGAAGTCACCAAGAAACCTCGACGATGTGTTCACCAACTTCTTGTTGATACCTGATTGTCTACACTGACTCTTAAGGTTGGTACTTTATGCAGCCAAAATCTTATGCTCCCACATTTCACCAAGAGAGAAGCATCTCGAGAATGCAACTACGTCTGGAAATGCCGCTATGATGAGTACTTGAGAGACAATAAACTACTGATTGACCTACTGGTGCGGGCCTCGGCCGGCTGCTTCCCCTTGACCCTTCTTTTTCGAGAGGAGGAGGAACCCTCTTGCACCTCTGTTGTGTTGGCTGTTGGCGGAGACATGCGGAGACGCCTGCTCTGTTTCGGCTTAAGTATTCCAAAACTGCACAGGTTGTGAACGTGTAGGGTTCTTGCTTTAGTAGGATTCAGATAAAAAGCAAGTTATAATTGACATATTATCCTGGATACATGAAAGTACGGATACAAACTGAAAACCACTTCGAAAGACATCCGTGACCAACTCTGCCCCCTCTACACGAAATGAACTACTTCGCAACATACAACTTTTTATTGCATATTTTGAATCCTTACTGAGTAACTCAAATTTAGGAACTGAGTTTGTGCAATGAATTAGAAGTTTTTTGTGCTGCATTCTTTAATAAAAATTCTGAAACTCATAGTACTACTTTTCAATTATCTCTGTTCTTGAGTTTTCGAATATTCGAAATAATTTATTAATTCCTGAAAACTCATAGTGCATTAATGGCTCCATAAGATAATCTAAAATTCTCAGCTGGAGATCAAGGTCATCGTTATTTTCATTTAATTTTGACAATTTTACTCATGTCCAACGAAGCAAAAATCAAGGAAAATGTACAAAATTCAGAAAATACAGGAAAGGGAACAATATCTGTTGTTGCACAAAGCATGCTACATTACATTAACGCCGTTGCCTTCTCACGTTGTCCTCCGGGGTGTATGTGTCGGGAGGATGTGTGTCCCTCCTGCCGGCAGCCTGGGATGGCCCATATCTGGTACCCGGAGGCGATGTCTCGATGTCCTCCTGCTGGGGATAATGACCGGATGGAAACAAATATTGTCCTGCACTCCAATGTCCCTGGTTATACCAAGCAGTATCATCCGGTGTGGGTAGGGTGGGCGTCTCAAGCAGCGTTAGCAGTCGAGGACATCGATGCCTTGTCTACATGTCCACCGAGGAGTCGATTATCTTGTGTCATGTACATTCCCGATCGAAATCCCCGCCTCGCTCCAATTAGGGGTCTGTGGGATCGGTCCCCAATGACCATTCAATTCTTTGTACGAGGGTTACGAGGTGGGGCCGAGAAACCTGCAATGTTATCCTCGGGGGATGCGGATGGAGGGCCATCGTGATCGGCGTCGCCAGTAGATGGAAGTGCGCCGTAGAAGGAAGTCCGCTCGTAGATGGCCGTGCGCTCGTGGATGGACGTCTTTCGAGAAGGAATCTGTTGGTAGATCTCCGGCATCGGCGTTGGCGCGAAGGGTCCATGGTCGGCACATGATGGTCTCGCTGGAATGTCGACCAAAGGACCCAAGCCCGTAAGTCTTGAAATAAGCCGGCACCTCGAAGCGATGGATTGCCTCACCCGCCCGGGGCACTCTTCGCTGAGCACGAGTTGCAATTTCTTCAACTTGGGAGAGCAGCTCAGATGATTCCTGTGTCTGCAATAGAGTTTGTACGTATTATAGTCGAATGCATGCATTTCACAATTTGTAATGACGGTACATTCAACAATTTGGGTCTTACCAAGATATGGACAGCACGAACTCTGTCCTCAGGATATGGTCGTACTTTCATTGCTTCGGCGGGGCCACTAAGTAGGTCGCGCAGCGTGCGAGGAGGTACCACGCGAGGTCTTGCTCCTGTTCCCTCGGATGATATGGGCGAGAGGGAGCGACGACGTCCTGCAGTGCCGTGGTCAACCAGCTAACCACATGGTCACGGTGCACATATGACCAGTCGTGACTCCCAGTCCCGCCCTTCGCGCTCTTCCTGTATTGTAAAACACGAGAATGGTTAAAATTGTTGGTACAACAGGATACGGAATTATGGGTAAGGTCGAACATACTTGTGCGATCCACCGGCCCCGGCGGTGGAGCGGGACTACTGCGATACCCAAACCGCTCAGACACGCTGGGGAGTAAACCTCAACTGCGTGCAAGTACAACACGAAACAGTTGGTCATCCATAGTGCGTTGTCCACCGTGCAACAAGCTGATATGCGGCCTTGAGAAGCTATGTCTGTTGCTCGGCGATCGCTCCACGGATTCCATGTCACATGCTCTGCGGTGAGTAGGTCTATATCGGCAATGACACGGTAATAGCTCCCGCGGTCATCTTGAGGGTTCCACCTCAACCGTGCATGCATCCAACGGTAACCCATCGTTGGACGCGTAGCCTCCGGGACGTCGTCGTCGATGACCAATGGGTAGTCTGACCTCGACGTAAGGCCTAGAGATTGGGAGGTACTCCCAACTCCACATCTGAAGCAGGTGCAAGCACCCCGTAATGCCCCCCGCTGGTTTTTGTCGCTTGCACGCATCGCACATCCCCTTGTAGGTGGATGCCAACACGGCAGATCCCCAGCTGTACGCTGTTGCCTCCTCAGGGTTATCCGCGAGCTCCCGGGCTAACCATATAATGTGAGGGAGGATGACATCCCCTGCTGTGTTGCAGAACATTACCGCCCCCGCATGTAGTATAGGTAAAGCTCGTAGTGCCGTAGTACCAACTCCGCGTCCGCATCAGGGGGGCAAGCCTCATACTCCTGCAAGGCCCGTAGCCATGTCTTGGGCGCACCCGTCTCCTTCGATTGTATTGCCGCCAAACACCTGTAATGACAAGGTCGTTACGAACAATCGGTGATATTGCCTTCAACAAATGCATAAAGTACGTTCGAACATGACATACCTTTGCGAGATGTAAGGGATCCATTGTTGTCGCGCAGGACGGGTGACAATGACGGGTTGACCTCTGATAGGTAGGCCGGTGAGCATGGCCACGTCCTTCAGAGTTATAGCCATCTCACCGAACGGGAAGTGAAATGTATGGGTCTCAGGGCGCCACCTGTCGATGAGCCCAGTGACAAGTGCCCGTCGGCGGCGGGATGGGGTCTGTCGCCGCCCTCTGTACGAGCTCCGTCCATCATTAGGGCAAATGGTAGCAGCCCTGCCCTGGCAAGCGGAACATGGAAACGAGGGTCCACGGCCTTGATCTTGTGCGCCGATCGTGTGGCAAGTGGGTCCAACTGTAAAAAGAAGCAATATCTCAGTGCGATTAATCCGCAGTTAAGGCAGCGTTGCTCGAAATTAATTACCAACCTGGATCCCTGCCGATATAGCTCGTGATCTATGGGCTGCATCGAATTCCGCACTAAGTAGCTCGGGGAGAGGAAGACGCTCCATCACCGTCTGTGGAGCAATGTTATATGCACGTAATATGACAAGGCAAGGAAAAAGCATTTCTACAAAGTACCATAAATGTTCATACATTGAAACAAGCAAGTTACACGATTACATGGCGTAGCGCGTTAACAACGTACTAAGGGTTGCGGTTGGGACACCTCCTACGGTCATGCCACGTTGTTTGCATAACTTGCACTTCCGCAGACAGTACGGCATGCGACATCCATGTCACCGTGGATCCTTTCGCCGCTAGGCCTCCCGGCTTCCGTCGCGTCGACATCGCGGGGTAAGGGTACCATGTTGGCCCATCAATGGTCTTGTAGTTGGTCCCAGCGGTGAAGGAAGACATCTTGGGCATACGTGTTCTTCGATTACTGCGCGGTGTAGTACCACGAAATGAACTGCGAGGCATCGTTGTCGCCCATGTCTCGGCAAGCGGCAAGCACGTGGGAGCACGGAATATGCTGAAGCTTAGGCTTATTACAGGTGCAAGTAACGTAATCGGCCGCTATCTCGCATTGTTGTGACGTGTCACCAGCGCTAAACCCCGATGCATATTTCCGCTTGCACAATACCTCGAATTTGTTCGTAGTAAGGTCGAAGATTCTTGTGCGGTGGAAGTGCGCCTTTGCCCTTCGCTGCTGCAGCAGCTTCTCCACTCTCGGTGCGTACGCCGTGTTGCACCCCTCGGCGGTCGGGCCACGGTCTCGGAAGTAATCCGCGGCCCGGTAGAATGTCAGCTCAATGATGGAACACAGAGGTAGGCCACGAACACCCTTAAGAACATTGTTGAAAGCCTCTGCAATGTTCGTGGTCATCACGTTGTACCTGAGATGTCATTCTCTAACGTGAGCATCGCACAAAAAGAATAGAGTACAATATGAGGACGTACTAAAGCAAGGTTTTACCTCGCTCCGTTCGTGTCGTGCAGGAGCGCCCACCTTTCCGCTGGTTTTCCGGCGATCCACTGGCTAAAGGTTGCGCGAGCACGGGTACGCACTGTCTGACCTCCAACCATTTGAGAACGCAGATGATCCTCCTGTGTTCCCTCTTCTTCCATCATCCTCCGAGTTGACTCGTTCAAATGGGCCCAAATTGCGTTGAACTTGCGATCCTGATTTTGAAGGCACAAGGACTTGAAGGTCTTCACAAGTGCCTTGTTCTTGTACCTTGTGTACTGAGTTGGCTCCAAGATGGCGCATGCACCACCTCCTCTGCAAATCGGGCCAACTCAACGCGATGGACGTGCTGTCGTGCATCACGTCTAACGGCGTGCAGAAGGCCCTTATTACGGTCCGAGATTACACAAACCTGCTCCCTCGTACCCACTACCTTATTCTTCAGCAGACTAAGGAACCACAACCACTATCGTTGTTCTCACTCTCAACGAGGGCAAAGGCAAGTGGGGCGATCCTTTTTGACATTAGCCGCCAGGTTGTCAAGAGTGTCCCACCTAAACTTCCCACTTAGAAAGGTGCCATCTACACATATAAGCGGCTCGCATGCTGAAAGCTTGATGCATTGTCCAAAAGACCAAAACAACAAGCGAGATATCGTTGAGCCGAGGTGTACGACCCGTCTTGAGCCGTCTTGGCTCATCGCCCATTGCAAATCAAGGCCACAGGTTTGTCGTTGCAATCTTCTATAACAATCTAGGGCATAGTTAAAGGACTCTTGAACCCTCCAAGAGCATCTTCAATGCCTTCTTCGCCCTCCAAGCCGTCTTTGTCGTGATGACCATCCCGTTCTTGTGTGAACTTCCTCTATTATTGTACTAGGGTCATCCTATGTCCTTCCCAACGATGGTCACCAGAGTTGCGCTATGAACCTCGCATCTCGAGGCCGCTCATGTTCCTAATCGACTCCTCCGTGCACGTATGAGCTCTGTGTCTACTGATCACAAAGAACTCATCGTGTTTGGGTTTGTGTACTCGAACGAAGAAGGGACACGCAGGGTACTTCATGCACCTAACCTCATAAGCGGTCGGCTCAGACCTCAAAAGCCTGTGCTCCCGTCTTGTCGTAATGGCATAGTTGTTTAGGAAGTGGATGGCCTCCAACTTGCTCCCAAACCGGTGTCCCGGTTGGATGTCGCTCTGCTGGTACCCCCACACGGATAAGGCATTGTAATCCGCTATGGTACAGTCAAGGTGACCGATCCCACGGAAATACTCTATGGCGGGAGCCGGGTCGTCGTCGTCTGCCGCTTCCTCGTCCCCGCTTCCCCCGTCTTCTTCATTCGTGCTGTGCGCATCCACCTCGGCCTCGTTACCTTCGACTTCCGGAGCGCCTGACGGTCCTTCCTCCTCTGCTGCTGCCTCGTGAGGTACATGCACTTCGGCAAGCTCGGGAGGATGGCTACTTGTCCCAGCCTCGCCAGAGTTCTCCCGGGCCAAAATGTCGACGTACACGCCGACCTCAAAATTCTCTCTCTTTGCCTTCCAACATAGAGATCCCATGCATCATGAGTCCTTAACGGAAGAGTGTGTACACCACCATGAGTCGTTGGAACAAGGCGTGGGCGGACCCCTCTAGAGCGAACTTTGTGGGTTCGCGGGTCCAGACCAAGCAGACGCGCAACATGTGCTTTAAGATCCGCCAAATTATTTCGAGTACCTAGCCTTGTCTCTAAGTGCTCACAATTCTGCATCGTCACGAGCCTACCGTGCAAAACAGCAGGCCGTTCCCCGAAATATATTCTACCAAACATTTCCATCTGTTGCAAATTTATACGGTAAATATGAGTACCTAATTGTCTTTAGTCCACTAGACAAAACAACTACATAAAAATAAGCCGCTACAACAAATAATAGATAAATTAATGTCGCTAATACAACTACAAACAACTACACAACATTTAGATCGCTAAAACAGCTACATAAAACTAAATCGCTACAACAAATAATTACACCTAAAAAAATTAGGCCGCACAACTACACAAAATTAATGTCGCTAATACAACTACAAACAACTACACAAAATTTAGATCACTAAAACAGCTACATAAAACTAAGTCGCTACAACAAATAAATCAATTAATTAATGTGGCTATTACACCTAAAAAAATTAGGCCGCTAACACAACTACACAAAAATAAATTTCTAAAACAAATACACTAAATTTATGTCGCTAAAACAATAACATAAAACTAAGTCGCTACAACAAATAGATAAATTAATGTGGCTATTACACCTTTAAAAATTAGGCCGCTAAAACAACTACACAAAAATAGGCCGCTAAAACAACTACACAAAAATAAGTCGCTACAACAACTACAAAAATTAATGTCGCTAATACATCTAAAAATTTACCAACCTAGTACAACAACAAATCAATATGTAAGCTAATCGTAATAGAAACTCTTCTTCTAAGCTGTAACATAATTACAACTAATATAAATACTGCATCTTGTGGTACTTTCTTTCTTCCACGCAAATCAGCTCCTCACCACTCCTACAAATTAAATTGTTCTATCAGTTACGAACCGCTCTGTGAATTAAATAAATTTAGCTCGCTAAAACAGCTACATAAAACTAAGTTGCTACAATAAATAAATAAATTAATGTGGCTATTACACCTAAAAAAATTAGGCCACTAAAACAACTACACAAAAATAAGTCGCTAAAACAACTACACAAAAATTAGTCGCTACAACAACTGCATAAAATTAAGTCGCTACAACAACTACATAAAAATAAGTCGCTACCTTCTATTTGTTTCGAAACTAACTGAAAAGTGAAAGGGAAAAGCTCTTTGTTCCCCATGTTACTTCTGTGATTACAATCAAGTAGCAACCGGATGCTGCCCTTCTCAATGGTGGTCTAGGCCGTCTAGCTTCCTGTTTTCTAAGTCGCTAAAACAAAATTTAGGTCGCTAAAACAACTACGTAAACCTAAGTCGCTATAACAAATAAATAAATTAATGTGTCTATTACACCTAAAAAAATCAGACCGCTACAACAACTACACAAAAAAGTTTCTAAAACAACTACACAAAAATAAGTCCCTACAACAACTACATAAAATTAACTCGCTACAACAACTACATAAAATTAAGTCGCTACAACAACTACATAAATTAACGTCGCTAATACATCTAAATTAGCATCTACAAAAATTACCCAGCCAATACAACATCAAATCAATATGTCGCTAACTGTGATATAAACTATTCTTCTAACTGTAACCTAATCACAACTAATATAAATACTTGTACTGTAGTCGCCGCGCAATGCTATACTCCTTTCTTCACGCAAATCAGCTCCTCACCACTCCTGAAAGTTAACTCAGAAAATGATTAGCATCGCCCGGCCTCCTCACCACTCCTCACCTACTAGCTCAAAAATCTCTTACCGTCAGTTCGTCTTGAATGAGCGAACGAAACCGCAGAGGCTCGATTTATAGCTCCCTCTGCGAGTGCATGTACCTGCAAAAGCAAGGCAAATTCATTACCATCACCGGGGTCCGGATATGCAATGGTACGCTTGCCAACGCGTGTGAGCTTTCTGCATGCGAGTCGAATCGGCCAACTCATTTTCGTGGAGGCATGCAAGCGAGCGGGACCCGGTGATTGGAAATCGCCGAAAGCACCGACAGAGCCCCGGAATTTTCGGCCGATTTATGACCTCGAACGCGATCTGGCGACCGGCATTCTGCCGACGTGCAATCAATTTCGCGTTTTCAAATTGCGAAATCTGACGTGGCACTTCAATTTCACGTTTCCAAATTGCGAATACGTCAATTTTGTTTTTTCAAATTGCGAAATACGTCAATTTCGCGATTCGACAACGCTGATTCATCGATTTACGCAATCTGAAATTGCGAAATTGAGGTTTCGCGTTTTCAGGTTGCGAAATCGGTGGAGATTTCGGTAAATACGCGAGATTGTTGTATATTTCCGTAAATACGACGCGTTTTTTTGTATAAAATAAAAAAATTTCCGCTTATCGTCATACCAAACAACTGGGGTTATATATTCTACTTGGATAACGTTATTGCGGCGCTGAGCATATACTTGTCGCAAGTGTAGCTTGGCAGACACGAAAGGATTACACGTTTCCGTGACTCATCTTTGGACGGCTTCCTTGATCCCAACCACGCCGTCCTAACTCTTGGAGTAACATACTGAACAGAATGTTGTTACACACACAATTTGCACCTAGTTCTCGGTGCGGCTAGCTAGTTGTTTTATCTTATAAAATTTTGTTTCTAGCCCCGGTTCAATAATACCAATGTTCTACTTAAAAACAATACGAAATTCCACAAATACTATAGCACAAATTAATAAGGGTCGACCGAGGCTATAATTACCATTTGGTTGGTACTTTAAAATTTATGTATACCTGTAAAAGGAAAGAACATGGAAGCACAGCTAGCTCATTTTTAAAATTTACAGCGAAAATACTTGTGCTTCAATTTTCACCGAGACATATCCACATCAAATGATATTTTGGGCGGCGGCCAGCTCCTGCATGAACCAAGCTGAACAAACTGTTTATGGACACGTCAGGACGACGAAACAACCTGCATCGATCAGATTAGGCGCCGTGTTGTTATTCGATGCATTGCGTCAGGTTGGACTTGGACAAAGGTTTGATTTTTGTTTTCGCTGCCTGCGGCGTCTGACGATTTTTCTCCTTAGCCCGGAAGAAAACGGCTGCAGAGAGAGAGAGAGAGAGAGAGAGAGCAAGGGCAAGTGGGGGAGGAGAGAGAGGGAGGGAGGGAGAGACCGATCTTATCCGATACACTGCTGGCTCACACGCGTCACCGAATCCACCCTCTCCTCTCCTGGCCGTCGTCGCGAAGCACCCCAGCACTCTGTCATCGTGGGCACCGTTCTTGCGAGAAAAAGACGAAAATACCCTCGGATGTTTGCTGCTGCCTGGGCAGGCAACCCGGGGGCAGTCACGTCTTTTTGCGCGGTGATCGTGCACGCGAGCAGCTGACGGCGTTAAGAGGCCTTCTAGAAGCTGACAGCGCTTTGACGGATTTGCCCCCCCCCCCGGGCTTGGCTTTTAATTCTGGTTCCTTTGGCAGGTACCAGTGACCACTGTATCTGCGGTTACAGGTAACTTTACATATAGTAATTTGGAGGAATTTTCATTCGAATGTTGGCTTTTGTGAAGATAATATATTGTATAGGAAGACAAATCTCTTCTATAGTCCTATGATAAGACATTAATCTTAAACACGAAAGATAGAGTAGATCATCTATACTGGGCTTTTAATTTTTCTGGTTCTTTTGGTCGGATAATTTAGGTACCACTGACCACTATATCTGCGGTTACATGTAATTCATTCTCTACATGTTTTTAGTATACTTTTAATAGGTGGTTGCAAAAAAAAAAAAAACAGAGAGATAAGAGACATGACTCCTCCATTTGGATCCATCCACGTATGGATAGGTATTCTAAGTAACTAAGATTTGGTGCACAGTAACTACACCTCTATGACTAAAATTTACATGTGGCTTTGTTATTTCTACATTAGCAGTTAGTGTTACACAAGTATTTGTCAAGACAATATAGAACTGTAACAGCACTTGGGTACTTTGTAAAAATTATGACTTACATACAAATAGCGTATTTTTCTTTTTAAGAGCTAGTTTCATTTTCTTTTCATTTAACAGCATGAGAAGTATAGCTGTAACATCGTACGTAACGACACTTCACTACCTGCAGCACATGGAGCTTAAGTGTACAACTTAGTTTTAGTATGTCCACGTTAAATTTATCCTATATAAAAGAGTGAGAAAAAAATGAGAGAGTAGAGAGCTAGCTCTTATTTAGTAGTAAGAATTGCACGAGATTATAGATAGATTAGTTATGTATAAGAGAGAAGAGATAGTTAATACATAGTATTTAAAGCTAATTTTTAGAGATAATTATTATACAAACTAGTTTTAGTGTTTACTTTAAATGATATAGATAGAAGATAGAGTAAACAGCTGACTTTATCATATTACATCCTGAAAGCGAGAAAATCGAGCGGAGGAAAGGAGGGACAGGGGCAAAAGAGTAAATTGGGACCGTTGCTCGCCCACTGATTCATGTTCCGCTCTCTTCCAGATAAAGCAAAAGCTAAGCCCCACCCCTATCTATTCCTTTTTCCACAAAAACAAAAATATACTTTGGTCACTTCTCTGTTCTCTCTCTCTCTTTCTAAAGTTGCGCTCGTGCTCGATTCAAGGAACGGCCATTGCTGGTGGTAAGGTGATCTCCCATCTCGTCCCGATTCTAGCTTTGTTTTGACGTTGTTGATCGCAGCGATTCTCTTGATCTTTTCTGTCAATTATTTCCGGTTTCTTGTATTCTTTTTTTTTCTTTTTTTTTGTTTTCCTGGAAATCGGCTTCCTTGGGAATTTTCCTGGGAGTCCGTTGCTTGGATTCTTTTTTGCGTTTTCTTGGGAGTCGGTTTTCTTGGGAATTTTCCTGGGAGTCGGTTTCTTGGATTTTTGTTTCTTCGGGTGAGAGGTTATATTTGGTTTGAGCTTCGATTTGGGCGAGTTATTGCTTGGTTTCTTAGGTATGTGCTCGCGCTATTTGATGCGATGCGGTTAACTGAAATGGAGTTTGATATGATATTTATTTTTGGATTAGTGCAATTTTTTTGTGAGTCGATGTAGCGCAAACTTGACTAGTACAATCGATTCTTTACCGGAAGATTAGTGCAATCGATTGGACAATTTCATTTATTTAACATCGGCGATGAGACTGCAGTAATATGTCCTAAGATGATCTTGGTTAGTAGTGCGTTCTAATGTGTGATTATGCGATTTAAAGGATAACTAATTGAGGTGTAGAATTGTGGCGCACTGTAATTAACATGGGAAGTTGTGGTAATGAGAAATATTTACTGACATCTGAAACTGTGGTGATGAGAAATATTTAGGTTGAGGCTAAATAACCGACACCACATTGTGGGTGAAAGGAGTTACAGGTCGTAATGTACTTATTCCAATTGTAATGTCGATAAGAAGAAAGAAAGATGCTGCTGTAGCTGTTCTGCTGTTGTAGGAGTTGTCCTAGGTTCAGAAATGGATTATGGATTAGACATTTTAGAGCACTACGGACCTTATTTCTGATCCAAAATGTAGGTTAATATGTTAGGAGCAGCAAATTTAAAACTGATCGTGACATCCACAAAAGCAAGATTTGCTTACTGGCTTTTCACTGCTATCCTGAAACCTGTCTTAATTGTGGTCAGTTAGTTTTTTGGCAGTGGAGGCTAGATGTAGAAATAATCATGCACTGGATTTGCCAGTTAGACTTAGCCTCTTCCAGATATTGTGATGAAATTTCGTTATTTAGTGTTTTCATGTTTATCATGTAGGCAGATTGATGGCGATAGAGGGACCGATTCTATGTCGTCCTGTAATGCAAGCAAAGCTACCTGCTGCACTGATCAGCAACTCACCGACCAAATCTGGCCAGCTTGGAACTGCATTCTTGGGAGCTGTGTCTAAATACAGGAACATTACTAGACTCCTTTCTCCAATTTCTCAGCCGTCTGCAAAGAACTCTGGTCCTATTTGCTGTAGCTTCAGCTCATCTTCTGATGGTAATGGATACATGGCTGGAAACTTCAATGAGAATGATGAAGATTATGTTATTTCTAGTGTGCTAGAAGCAGGTAATCTCTTCATAGCATGGTTGTTTGTTTTCATTTTGTATCACACGTTCAAGTTTTACATAATCTTTATTCAGTTATCGCTTTGAATTTCATTTTCTTGTTGAGATGAATTGTAAGGTTTAAAGTTCTCTGTTGCATCACTATAGCATTACCAGCAAAAGGAAGTGTCTGAATATTTTTCTTTTCATATTTCATTTTGTTTGGAGTCTTACCAGCGAAAGGAAGTGTCTGAATATTTTTCTTTTCATATTTCATTTTGTTTGGAGTCATATCTAATTTTGACTACCGGGAGAACCCACCATTTATACATGTATATAGATGTTAGTGGTAGAAGTGTGTTATGATGGAACTTGGGGTAAAGAACAGGACATGGATGGGATCATGGGAGAGTTATCCACCTGAGCTGGGTGGTTTGCTGGGTTCAGGGATGGATTCGCTGGTAATTATCTGAAGCAGAGGATTGTACCCTATCCCCAGCTCTATCCATCGTCAACCCTGTAGGACTGTAATATTTATGACTGTCTTATGAATGAAAATGTCTGGGACCTACCAACTAGGATGCACCCAAGTTCCTTTGGGAGTTTGGATGCTGATTTTATGTGTGGCATGTGTTCTACATGCTGTAGCACAGATATGATGTGCATTGGAGGGTAGTCTTGCACTATTTTACTATCTAAATAACTTGGGAAAATGGTACTGACATGGCATTCAACAAGTAAATCGTGACTTATCTGAAGTGCTGCTTTGCTTCTTTTCCCTTGCTAATTCAGTCATATCGTATTGTAGAACTACATAGAATCAGCAATAGAGTGATAGAATAGTCAGTAGTGTCAAGCTTTTTTGTCGGCTGCCATTTTTCTTATCACTCGATGTAACTCTGCTGGTATTGCTGTTCTCTCATACTATCATGTCATATTGTATCATGCTAGTATCATGTATCACTGTGGATAAAACATATGAGTTTCTGGGTTTAGGATATCTTTGAAGCAAAATCATTATCAAATCTGACTCAAATTGAATTCCACTTATAAAATAATGAACAAATAGGTGATTGTCCATTAATTAATTCTCTAACAGTAGTATTCTGGATGGGTCTGTCCCTCTTGGCAACTGTTTTGAAGGTAACCTTGTTTTTTGTATTTGCTATTCCAGTTGAGGTGAGAAGTGGGTCAGAGGGATATGTAATCAAGATGCGAGATGGGAAAAGCTTGCGATGTGTGCATAATAATTCTCAAGGGCGAAATATTCCGGAGAGTGCACCGCAACCTGCTATTGTTTTGAGGATTGAAGATGGAAGTGAAACTTTACTTCCAATCATTGTTTGTATGTACAACTCTTAATTTGATCTGGAAGTTTGAAGTTAAACTTTTCATTTATTTTAACGTGTATGTACCTTTTTTCCAGTGGAGATGCCAAGCGTACTTCTGATGGCTGCAATTCGCAATGTCCACATTGTAATACCTTATTTTATTGTTACTGTTTATTTTGATTGATACAGTCAGTAACCCTTGTTTGTTACAGGCAAGACCTACCATATATCAAGTTGTGAAGGAGATGATTGATAAGATGGGTTATGAGGTAAGCTTATTTGCAAGCATTTATAGTTGTTACAGTGAGTTGGTTCCAGAGAAGTTTACACAATATCATTTTCATTCATTTATTCCTTCTGTCTTGATGGTGTTGTTTTGGACCTTTTGGTTCCAGGTAAAACTTGTTCGGATAAACAAAAGAATTCAAGAAGCATACTGTGCTGAACTGTATCTAACAAAGGTACTGAATTAGTTGAGTAATTCTTTTTTTAAGGAATTTGATTCATATTCAATGGGTATAATGCTATCATTTATTGTTCTAAACTAGAAAACACGTACTGCAGATTGGAGATCATACAGAGAGTATCACCTTTGACCTTCGACCTTCAGATGCTATCAACATTGCTGTTCGCTGCAAGGTATTACCTATGCATGTGAATGCTCATATGTTGTCTTATATGTCTGTAACACCAGAAGATGAGAATTCATCGACTAGTTCTCTGATTTTCTCTGTCTATGTCCCTTCTTTTTGTTTATAATACAGTTCTCCTTTCGGATTCCATCAGCTAGCTTATTTTTCTAAATGTGGTTTATTTACATTTTTGCAATAATTACCATGGAGTTGCATGCTCAAAAATGTCAGTGCATAAGATAGTGAATGGTGTCAAGAAACATGCGATACTTAAAGTTCATAATATTTGCTGCAGTTTTATAACCCTGAATCAAAGGCAATCATGTGATGCTCTTCTGAGTTCACATATAGAATGTGAGCAAATAAAGTGGTTATTTTTAATGTACGTCTTAGATAATTTTTCACAGTTAACATGATTTTAACTCCATCTAGGCATCTAACCTCAACTATAGAAAGAACTGCATCCATATTTATTCCATTGCCCTGACACGAACAGGTTCCTATACAAGTCCATAGAAGCCTTGCATACAGTGATGGCATAAGAACGGTCGAGCCAGCAAGAATGGCAGTCGCAGCTGGTGTGTCAGACGGGTTGTTGTTTACAGAACTTGACAGGTATTTTGTTTTGGGTATCTAATTATATCTACTGTTGAATGCATGAGATCAATAGTGATGCAGCAGTTGTGGATTCGTTGGTTCGTATATTTGCACACAAACTTGTTTGATTCTCCTGACAACAAAAAAATGCACTTGAATTGTAATGTGAGTTGTGACTGACCTTTGGGACTAGTGGTTTAACACAGTTACCTGTAAGGGCAAAGAGTCAGTGATGAACTGATGCTTTTCTTCCTTGTAGCCAATGCTATGGTTCCTTAAGGAGAATTTGTATTATTTTACGTCAAATATCCAGAAAGCTCAGCCATTGACCTGTACGTTTAATTTTCTTACAATTGGCTTTTTGTCAGACCTGATGGACAGCCCTGTGTTGAGGCTCAAGAGTTTGGATTGGTGCGGAACATGCTCATTGCAGCTGTTGAAGAGAGATACAAAGATGCCGGTATGATACTGTCTTCTTATGGTCTAATTTCAATACATCAACACACTCAACAATGCATGCTATCTGATTATCTCACAAGAACCTATGTAGTGTTGTCTTCTTGAGATAATTTGAAATGCTAAACAAACATCATTTTGTACTCCGCAAAGGAACGAAGCAAATAAAAATCTCACATAACGGGGCATCAAGTAGCTGAGCAAATGAAAAAATGATGTATTAGTATTGAAAAATAATGAAATTTAGTTGAAATCAGATCAGAGTAATTTATATTGTAGGTTGATTGATTTATCTATTTATTTCTGCAGCAACATGGAGGGACAAACTGATGCAACTGAGGTCTAAGCGGAAGAACTGGGCTTGAAAGGTTCTCAACCTGTGCTCTTTCTTTTCGTCCAATCACTCCTTTTGCAGAATTGTGATTGTTTTCCCCTTTTTAACAGTGTGGCTCCCTTGGGTGTAAATAAAGACGTTGTCCTGCTGAATTCCAGTATCCAGATGACTGATGCTGGCTGTGGTTCTATGTACTAGATGTATATATTATGTGGCCCTAAGAACTGGCTTCTGTAAATTCGGACCAAGTTTCAGAGGAACTAATCCATGAAAAAAAATGTCTGTCGTGTTTGTGGGCGCGTTGGGTATTTCATCCAGTTCCATTCCCGAAAATCAAATGATTGACGAGAAGTTGCCTGGCTCATCAATTCCAGCGATCTAGTTTTTTACGGGCTGCTTGTAATCAAGTGAAGTTTCGTGGCCCAGATGACGTTGGGCAGCATGAACATTAACTTCATCTAGAGCTGAGCTTGGAGTAGTAGTACTGTTGCCGGAAATATTGCATTGTTGTATTTTCCGACAAAACCTGCTGCTGCTGGATGTAGCGAGAGGATTGCAGAGGTCTCTGGGGCTGCAGTTCACGCATATGTGAGCTCAGTGTGATTCTTCATACTGTTTGCCTCATACATTCTCTTGTATTATGGCTGCAATCTACCGGTTCTAGGAAGTAATTCATACATGCACGTCTGTCGTCACGTATTCACGTACCAGTGTTCAGATGCAGCACATATAGCGTGGGGGCATCTAAATAAAGCATGAGGCCAACCAGTCTTCAGATTCAGCAGCATAAATTGTACGTTTGCAGATTTAGGAAATGTCTCATCTCATATTTAGTCACCAACTTAATTAGGATTTGGACTTCTATTGACACTTATATTTAGAGCGTTGTTGTGAAAAAGGAATGCAATGGACGGAGGGACGTGACAGATCATTATGTGTTCTTATTAATATATTTATTTACATTTAGAATTAATTAGAAATATTTTAGTTATCCAAAGTTATTGTAAATTATCACTCTACAAAACATATTTTACATTTCATTGTTTATACTTCATCTTAAAGATACATATTATAAACACTATCACACAATATTATAAATTAATTTATCATACTTAGTGAATAAAGATAAGCTATTTTCATGATTAAATGGGAAAATGATGATTAATCATAAAACAACTGATTAATTGGATTATACGGTCAATTAATCGTTCAATTGTGCTAATTGCACTCTGATTAAACTGTTACAGTAGAGTAGAGATTGAACTCAAGAATGAGATATCACTTTTTATTGCATATATATTACATATTTATACAAGCTAATGGGTGGAAGTTGATGGTTTCCAAAAGACACCCATTCAACAATAGACACCCATTCTAAGAGTTGGTAGTTAATTGCCCACTTAATTCCTTAACATTCCCCTTGGATGAATAACATAGTCTTCATGTGCTTCGATAAACTTCTCCAAAAAACTTGTGGAAAAATATGAGGATAAATTCGTTCTCATAATTATATGCCATGTAAAACTCCTTTAAAACCCAATAGGAAAAATATAAGAAGAAACTTTGTGGTGTAAGATCACATTCAATGTTGCCTCGTTAAAAACTTTCTATGAGAAACCATTTATGTAAAACTCATAAAGGAAAAGAGTGCAACATGTTCTAGTTTAAGGGTCAACTCCTCCTGAACCTTGAAACTCACAAAGCCATCTCATACCGATCCCCTAGACACTTCTTTGGAATATGGATGTCGGTAAATATTTAGTGAATAAATCGACTAGATTTTCACATGACTTCATTTGCAAGACATTTATCTCACCACTCTTTTGAAGTTTGTAAGGATAAAATAGCTTAGGAGCAACATGTTTTGTTATATTACTCTTTATATAGCCTATTTGCATCTGAGCAACACAAGGAGCATGATCTTCATAGATAATGGTGCGAGATTCTAATGGATTAATACTACATGACCTTTGTATGTAGTTAATCATTCTGTGAAGCCATATACATTCACGTGATGCTTCATATAAAACAATTATTTTAGAATGATTAGTGGGAGTAGCTACTAAAGTCTATTTATAAGACTTTCATGAAATAGTTGTACCACCATAAAGAAAGACAAATCCAGTTTGTGACTTGGCATTATGGGGATCAAACAGATAGGCAGTATCTGTGTATCCAATTAAAATCATATCTTGATTTCTTTGAAACATCAAACCAAGATCTTTTGTACCATTAAGGTACCTAAGGACTTGTTTAATGCCATCCAAATACCTTTTTGTTGGTGATGCACTATATCTAGCCAATAGATTGACTACAAATGCAATGTCAGGCTTGTTGCAATTTGCAAGATACATTAGTGCTCCAATGGCACTAATATATGGAACTTCTAGCCCCAATATCTCTTCATCCTCTTCCCTAGGTCTGAATGGATCTTTACTCACATCAAGGGATCTCATGACCATAGGTGTTTTCGTTGCATACGATTTATCCATATTGAACTTCTCCAATATCTTTTGGATATATATAAATTGGTGCACAAAAATTTCTTCAGGAACATGCTCAATCTGTAAGCCTAAGCAAAATTTGGTCTTACCCATATCTTTCATCTCAAACTCCGTCACAAGATGGTTTCTTGTCTCTTCAATGTCCCTTGTGGTTCCGATAATATTTAAATCGTCAACATATACTGAGATGATACAAAACCCACTTTGAGATTTCTTTTATAAATACACATGAATAATCATCATTATTAAAGTATCTCATCAGCTTCTGTTTGGGTACCTCTCCGACGACAAAGCGGCCGCGTGGCGTCCAGGCGAGTAGGTGGGCGAGGCGCCTACTCTGCACACCCACCACGTGGTGGCTCGGTAGGCGGGTGGTGAGACGCCCCCGGCCAGTCTTGCGCCCATGTGGCGTTCGGGCGGCAGTGGGCGAGGCGCCTGCCGCGCCAACCACGGTGGTGGGCGCGGCGGGTGGGCGAAACCGCCTGATGCCAGTGCCCATCGGCGTTCGAGCGGCAGTGGCGAGGCGCCTGCCTTTCGCCGCACCACGTGGCGGCTGGCGGCGGGTGGCGAGCACGCCCGCCGGCAGTCTTTTCCACGTGACGTTCGGTGAGCGAGGCGACGCTCGCCGCCCGCCAAGGCAAAAGGTGGGGCGAGGTGGCTTCCTCAAGTCTCCTTCCCTAACGTATTATGCCGACGCAGACTCTCATGTCGACCTATCGATTGTGAGGATTTACGCTACAAGCCCATTCTGTGACACCTCTTACCTACCTGTCGCAAAGGGGTCACATCCTAAAGCCATCGTCGGCATTTAATGAGGCTGGAGGAACGGGACAGCAAAGGAAGGAGTAATAAATGTATGAAGATCAGCATGATGACCCCCCTTTTACCTACCCCCATTAGCCTGGGCTATATAAGGGCACTCGGGTGCATGGGGTGAAGGAGAGACGATCAAGAGTTCAGCAGTAGAACCTAAGGAAGAACTTGTAACCTGAAAGCTCTGTACTAGCTTCAAACACTCTATAAAAGATCTAGCAGGACGTAGGGCTATTACCCTGATTGAGGGGGCCTGAACCTGGGTAAAAATCTTTGTGTCATCTTAACTCATAGGCTCCAGAGTCCTTCGTGTGGGAGGTGTTAGGGTTTTCACTCGCTAGGGTTTGCCATGAAGACGCCTCCTCAACCAAACCCGGCTCAGAGACTCGGCCCGTCCGTGGAATCGCCGACAATATCCTTTCTTCAAAACAAACTCACTTAGTTGGTTGTACCATATCCTTCCCGACCACTTTAATCCATATAGCGAATTTTTTAACTTGACGGTATACATGTTGTGATTTGCATTAGGATTTGGAATTTTAACCCCTTCAGGGACTTTCATGTAAATATCCGAATCTAATGCCCAATACAAATATGCGGTCACTACATGCATTAACTGCATTGATACTTTCATATTAACTGCCAAAGATATTAGATATCAAAATGCTATTTCACTCATAACAGGAGAGTATGTCTCATTGTAATCTATACTAGGTCTTTGCATGAACTCTTAGGCTACAAACCTTGTTTTGTATCTCATCACTTCATTGTTTTTATTCCTTTTCTGAATGAAAACCTATTTGTTTCCCACAGGAAACACTTTATAAGGAGTTAGTGTTTCTGGGCCAAATACCTCCCTTTTATTAAGCAAGAGTAATTTTGCTTTAATTGCTTCCTTCTATTTGACTCAATCTGAGTGCTTCATGCACTCTGCCATGGTCTTTGGTTCTGGATCCATTTGAAGGCTCTCAGCAATCTTTGAGGTAAAATGTATGTTGATAATTATAGTATCTCTTTTATATAATTCTCCTGAATTGACATAATTTGTGAAATTTCTTCATTTACATCTTCTAGCTCTTTGTGATTTCCTATAATAATGGGGTTTAGGGGTTCCGATGTTCCAGCATCTAAATTTGTGTGCACTTTGATGCGGGTTTACCATTCATTCGATGGTTCTCAATCTCATGTTAAGTTTCTTTTACGGATTCAAGTACTGTACCTTTACCTTTAGAAGAATTCGGTTTTTGCGGATGTCTCTATGGAACTAAATCCTTTTTATTCAAGATTCTCCCCCTCTTCTTCTCATTAGGGGCAAGAGTACCTTTCTGAGGTATCTCCACTCTTTCTGGTACATTGACTACGGTATATATGATTTTGTAACACCCTTCTAATCAGTAAATACATTTGGCAAATTATTTATAATTTGTTGCAAATTTATTGTTCTTTGAACCTTTAGTTTAGATTTTTTAGTACGTGATTTAAGTACTGAATGCCAGTAGCATTCCAATCTATTTCTCAGCATTCTTCATGGTACTTATCTCTCCCTAATATTGGGAAATTGTTCTCATCAAAAATACAATCAGCGTATCAAGTTGTAAATAGATCCCCTGTTAATGGCTCAAGGTATTTTATTACTGACAGAGAATTATACCCCATATAGGTCCCCAACTTCCTGTGAGGACCCATTGATGTACATTGTGGTGGTGAAATTGGTACGTATGCTGTGCAACAAAATTTTTGTAGATGGGAAATACTTGGTTTATTTTCACATACTAATTGCAACGGGGAGACCGTATGATATGCGTTGGTTTTATTTGGATTAGTTCTACGGCATGCAAGACCGTATGGCCCCAACAACTTGTTGACAATGCACAATTTTGTAAAAGAGGTCTAGCAATCAGTTTCACCCTCTTTATCAAAGATTCTGCTAGGCTATTTTGTATGTGGATGTATGGCACATAATGCTCTACATTAATATCTAGAGCCATACAATAGTTATTAAATGCCCTTGAGAAGAACTCAATGACATTATCCAATCTAATGGATTTGATCCTGTTTTCAAGAAAATTTGCTCTTAACTTAATTATTTGAGCCATTAATCTAGCAAAGACATGGTTCCGTGTGCTTAATAAACACACATGGGACCATCTTGTAGAAGCATCTATTAAAACTATAAAGTATCTAAACGGCCCACATAAGGGATGAATATGTCCACAGATGTCACCCTGAATTTTGTCTAGAAAATTCAGTGACTCATTTTTTTTTATTTTGAGGTATGATAACCTCAAAATCAATTTCCCTTTAGCACAAGCAGTGCACATGTAATCCTCTGATTTCAAGAAATATGAAGTTTTAATATTATGGCCAACAGAATAGTTTACAATTTTTCTCATCATTCCCATACCAGGATAACCTAGGCGACCATGCCAATCTTGAATTTGTCAACATTTTGAAAAAATGTTTTGAACACAACTTGTGGTTTAGGTTTGATGTAGGTGTAGTACAATCCGAATGAATATGAAGAAAGTTTTTTAACCACTTATTTTCCGTATCCATCAACTTTAGTGAGGATAATATATTCATCATCTCCCGCACTAGTAGTTTCAACATGAAAACCATTAAGATGGATATTTTTAAAACTTTGTAGGGTATGATTTGATTAAGGATACAACAAAGCATCTTCAATCATCAATTGTGTACCGATAGGTTATGACGGTTCTTTCAGTGCCAACAATTAGATTATCGCTTCTAGCGATATTCATTATATTTTCACTTTTCTTTGTCAAAGTTTGGAAATATTTTGTTTCGCTTTGTATTGTATTTGTGACACCACTGTCAATAAGACAGATTTTGTTCTCCATTGGATTATGCCACCAAATTCTACAATAAAGAGCATGATTATTAACTCAAATATAGAACAAGTACATCAATATATATATTATATGTCTGCAAATACAATATGTGCTTATACAATACAATTACAATACCCATGTTCCTACAAAATTTAGTTAATTGAAAATATACAACAATATTATGTAGAACAATTATGATTCTCTAATCCCATTTCCAGATCTTTGTTTGTTGGTGAAGTGAAGTGAACTTCAACATTGTCCCCTTTAGGCCTCTTGCCTTTGTCCACATATTGTTGATATAGCTCAATCAAATGTGGAGCAGTGCGACATTCTTTTGCATAATGTCCTTTGCATCCACATTTATGGCAAAGGCTAGATTTTTTCTTACAAAAATTCTTCTTGAATTTTTCCTTGTCATATCCTTTACCTTTGAATTTTTGCATATCATTAGATTGCCACTTTCCCTTTTTCTTATGGCACCTCTTATGCCCATGGCTCAACTAGCCCCCTAAGTATTAGTATGTGCTTTAGGCACTACCATTGCTCCCTAGGGCGAGTATGATGATTTTTTATAAGAATTTCATCATGTTTCTCTGCTTGAAGCAGAGTATAAATCAACTCAGAGTACTTTGTATACATCTTTTGGCGATATTGCTGTTGAAGTATACGCATAGAAGGATAAAAAGTGCACAATGTTTTTTCTATTAGTTCGCATCACCAACTCCATGGTTACAAAATTTCATCTTGGAATTTGTTTTATGTATTGCTAAATTATACGATACCACATACTTGAAGTCCTAGAAACGTATAAGTAACCATTCTTGTTGAGTTTCTAGTAACATGACCGACCTCTATTGGTCATACCTCTCTTTTAAGGAGTTCCACAATTGAAGTGGATCTTTCTCTATCAAGTACTTAGTTTTTAGGTCTAAGTGGAGGAATACCAAATAAAATGTAGGGCTGCATATTTTGAGGCTTGTGAAATTTGCGGGTCATTTTGTTGAGGTTCAGTGATGGTTGCACCAAAACCTCTACCCATCACATTTATCTTTAGATCCACTGCCCAAGTCAAATAATTGTTGCCATCCAAGGCCAGCTTTGCAAACTCCTTTTTGGAGATGTTAGCCATGTCCTACAATTTGGCTTTCATGCAATTGTAATTAATTTACTTTTTCAAAGTAAAATTATGGCATGAAATTGTTGTAAATCAATACACTAGGGTTAATGTATAATAATTGCATTTCCCCAAAAATTTAGGGACTAAAATACAATTTTGACTTAATTACGACGGCTAAATTTGCGATCCCCTAAATTCAGAGAGCTAAATTGCATACTTTATATAACATGCCTATTTAGACCAGGCAATAACACTAGCGCCATGGCCACCGCCACCTTGGGCAGTTGGGGTAGGCCACCGCTGCCTCAACACCGGTGAGAGGCTCGCCGACCGTCGTGCTCTCATCATCTACCTCGTGCGGGAATCAAAGTCCTTGACGTCGCCTGAGGGGCGCTCCGATCGCATCGTCGGATCCATCGCTGGATCCGGCCGCTTGGGGCGTGTCAGGGAGCGCCGCCACTCCCTTGAGTGTGCCTGGCACCTCCACCACCTTGGTGTCGGCCTCGCCATCGCACCATCGCATGCCACCTTGGGTGCGTCTGGTGGTGCCACCACGTGCCTCATGTGCGTGGACTAAGGTGGTTGCCGCCACGGTTTCAATCATGCCTACCATGCTGTGGGGCACTTCAGCCCCTACGGCCTACGTTGTACCGAGGAGCACCACAGCCCCCTCAGTCGTTGCGGCCAATGGTGGTCCATTGACCATGCCGCGATAAGGCTGAGCATGACCTTGCCGGCATCAATCATATCGCGCATACCAATGGCGACGTCTCGACCGGCAGTGTTGTAGAGGCAGGATGCGAAGGATCGCCGTTTCCAAGTTCATGATGGAGGTAATTACGTTTGAGACATCGTCGTTGTTCTGCGCCATTGGACTTACCATGTCCGGGATGTGGCCGGTGATCCTCCCGTCTATCGCCGGCCTCTGTTTGCCCATGCTCAGTGGATTAGAGCAGTGCCGATAATGTGTTTAAAGTAGAGTAGAGATTTAACTCAAGAATGAGAGATCACTTTTTATTGCACATGTGTTATATATTTATACAAGCTAATGGGTGGAAGTTGATGGTGTCCGAAAGACGCCTATTCAACAAAAGACACCAATTCAAAGAGTTGGCAATTAATTTTCCGCTTAACTCCTTAACATAAACTATTCATGACGGTTTAGTCATTATCACCGATTAATTGGTTGAGTTGGCCGTTTTTCACAACAGTGATTTAGAGAACTAAATGTGTAGTTCCTAGGTTATGGATGCAAAGTGAGACACCCGTGCAAGTTTAGGGTCTGCAATGCACCTCAGTCTGCAAAATTAGCTTTTTTTAGGGAATGACTACACATTAGTCAGATTTTTTAACGGAATTCATCCCCACAAAACTGTCAGTTTTTCTGACCATCAATCTCAGGGATTAATTAATTGATTTATCTACTGGTCGCGGTGTACCTGGCTCTGTTAAAGGCCCGTCTGGCGAGCAAGACACTGCTTATCCATGTCGATTGGATACCTGAATTGGAACATATATATGAAGGGAGGAAAGTGACTGAAATCAAAGAAAGAAAAAACAGGGGACAGGGATTGATGAACCCTAATAGAAAATAAATAAAAAATTTAAGCTAGAAAAGGAAAAATGAGATTGGTGAACCCTAATAGAAAATAATTGAGAAAACAAAAAATACTATAGAGCAAAATAAAAAATAATTTTTCTAATCTAGACAAAAAAAAAGGATTGGTGAACCCTAATAAAAAATAAATGAGAAAAGGAAAAAATACTCCAGCTCCTTCTAGACATAGGTAATGGGTGGATCCGAAATGGTTCGAAACATATCCAGTATAAGAACTGGCAGACCCTGAATCAAATCATCTACACGACGGGGATCAAATAGGTGTGAGCAATATTTAGCATTACTCTCAAACGATCGACACAAATTAACTGCACGGTGTGCATATTTTTGGTTATGTATATTACGGATTAATTGATTGATGTATCTAGTGGTCGCGGCGTACGTATATACGTGTAAGAAACTACCCGGCTCCATCTGGCGAACAAGAATGTGCTTATCCACGTCACTCAGATACCTGAATTGGAATAGATATATGAAGAGAAAAAAATGACTGAAATCAAAGAAAAAAATAGGCGACAGATACCAATTGAGAATGAGTTCTGTTGCTAATCTCCATTCAAGCTATTTTTTTTTCTAGACATAGCGTTTTGTACCTTCTTCTAATGCTTTCCCAGTAAAACCTATGAAAGACTGTATGATCAAGAGCATTTTAATTCCTTTTTTTTATCATGTTTCTTGTCCTGTAATCTTCTTTCCACCAACATTTTATAAGCCGATCACTAACTGAAAACAGGCTATATTCTTCTCCAGAGACCATGCCCGTAAGATACTCAGGGATACTCAGCTCCAAATCCGCTTCTTTGATTGGCCGCCCTGGTTACGAGACGAAGGTAAAGAAGGTAGCTTTGAATGAAAGAAAAGAAGAAAGGTGGTGCAACTCATCATCTAATATCCCCACAAAAAAGTGCCCTTGTTCTAACATTCTTTCATTGTGGTTCCCTAGAATCTATATATCCATCTCTCTGCGCTTTACCCTTTGTGTTGTATTCATGATTACTGGAAAACAAGAGAGAAAAATGCCATTAGAACAGATGCTATTTTCAATGTTCAGGAATCAAGGATCGATCTTAGAAGCTTTACATTTTGTAAGCATACTGATGTTTCTAAGCTGATTTACATTCCTTTGTTAGTGACGAATACTTCTTCAGTATCAACTCAGACGCCACATTCTGTCACTTCGTCCGAATTCCATAAACGGAGATGATAACCTTGGATTAGAACTTCATGAATCGTAAGATTGGATTGTCTGAATCCCATTTTCGCAGAGCTAAAAAGAACCCATTCGATGTTGGATTATCCGGTTGAATGTCCCCCGCCAATCTGGATGGTTTGGCGGCCCTATTTTCAGCATATTCTACTCTTTTCCCAATATTTCCAAATTCAAACTTCAAACCACTTTGAACACCAATTCGAAATATATCCCAACAGAGAAGCACCTTTATTCTAACTTTCTTTCCTCGTAGTTGCTTAGATTCCAGCCATCTCTATACACTTCATCCCTTTTTTTGAGGGATATCCTCTTCATCCCCTGTGCTCATTACAATATAGGATTCTAGATAGCAAGAGAAAAGAATGGTATTAGACTAGAGGCTGTATTCATTGTTCAATGTTCATGAATCATAGCATCTGAGAAGCTTTTCATTTAAGCACACCGATTTTCTGAAACCGCATGGGCAACAAATTTAAGAACTCTAAATCATTGGCATTTCTTTATCATTGTTCAATTTTTCTATATTCTCTTTTGCACCCAGTCCGTAGACAAAGAAAGATGCAAGCTTTTATCATCTCAGTGCATGACTTGACCGACCTCTAGGCTACCTAGATAGATTCCTTTGCAAAGTTGTGCAATGATATAACTTTGGAGCAAGCTTTGCCCAAAGCAGCTGTTCTTAATCCTCTGAACTTATCGAGATCTTAGTGCAGTGCACTATGCTGCAACGTCTATATATATTGCGTGCTGGACCATGAATTCAAGAACGTAGCATCCTGCAGGAGAGTAGCACTGTCTAGAAAAACCAACTTCCTTTCCTTCTCCGAAACGAGAGGAAAACCGACTTCTGGACAAATGGCGCAAGGTACAGATTAGGGTTTTGTTGATGGTCATTTTCTGATGTTGATTGAATTGATCTAAGCTGTCTAGATCTTAGATTTCACATAACTATAGGCTTATTTTACAAACTATCAAAAAAACTACATATTTTAGTTTCTATTTCACAAAATTATAGATTTTAAGAAAACTTTTATCATAAAACTGTAGCTTTTAAAATTAAGTTTCTCATAAAATATCTGACAGTGTTGTCCCATATGATAGCCTCACACACAAGTGAAATGCAAAATAGAGACGTGAGGCTATTATATGAGCCTACATTGTCCGCCCTGTTACAAGAAATAGTTAATTTTAAAACTTGTAGTGTTATGACAAAAGATCACTTAAAATATGTAATTTTGTGAAATATGACCTAAAAAATTGTAGTTTTCTGTAGTTTCATGAAATTTACTCATCACTGAATAAACAACATTCTTAATTATCATTCTTCAACTTTAAATCTAGTTATCAGTTGATAATTTCTGTGGATTAATGTTTGTTTCGATATGGCCCCCAAATTGCAGAGCAAGCGGGCGACTCCGTTGTACTAGACATGCCCTCACTGGTCCTAGAACTGAACGAAAAACTGCGCGCCATAAACTCCTCGAGGACGAGGCAACCAGCGGATGGCGACGAGTCACCGACGTGCGTCATCGACAAGGTCGAAGACCTGACTCGCAACGTCGACGAGCACGAGTACAAACCGCACTTCGTGTCCATCGGCCCGTATCACTATGACAAGTCGCTTGCAAGGGAGGACGACAAGCTGAATCTCCTACATGACGTCCTGTCTCTCCGCCCCGGCACGCCTGAAGTCCTGGAAGGTCTCGTCAGCGCCATGGAGCAGCTCGAGAGCCGTGCGAGGAACTGCTACGCCCACTCGTTTCCCAGCATGACGGCCGCGCAATTCGTGCGCATGCTGCTGCTCGACGGCAGCTACATACTCTGGCGGTTCGGCCGTTGGACCGCGGGTGCCACCGCCGAGCCGTCGCTGAGCTCAGATGCTACAGGCGCAGCTTCGGCGATGCCCAACGGCGTCGTACGAGGAGAAGTGAGCACGTCGTCGTCTATGACACGTCGCAGTGGCATGTCGGAAGACGCCAAAGTGGTGCGCGACGTCTGGTACCTCGCGGAGAACCAGATACCGTTCTTCGTCATCGAAACGATTCACCGGATATCGACGGACGGGAGCACTTCGGCGGTGGACAAGATCGTGCCGTACGCCCGGGAACTTCTGCGTCGGCAGCTCTATGCAACAACAGCTCCGGAGAGGGTGCCACCACCGAGCCACCTTCTGCACCTGCTGCACATGCACTTGACGTGCACGCCCTCGAGCACAGGCGGCGTTGGGGGTGACGTTCCCGTGGGGCGGTGGCGCACGGCGACGCAGTACACGAAAGCCGGCGTGACGTTCAAGAAGAGGGATCTCGACACCAACCCAGGCAGCCTCCTGGACGTGGAGCTGATCAACAGCGGTGGCACGCTTGAGGTGCCGCGGCTCAACGTCGATTCCATGACCTGGCGGCTCCTGCGCAACCTGATGGCGCTGGAGCAGCACAACCCGAACGCGCTCGGGAGCCGCGTCACGGCGTACTGCGTTTTCATGTCGCAGGTCGCGTGCACCGCCGAAGCCGTGGAGCTGCTCTCGAAGGCGGGCATCGTCTCGCACCTCCTGGGCAATGACGGCGAGGTCGCCGCCGAATTTGCCGACCTCTGCAAGGGCGTCGTGTTTGACGTCGACGACCCCAAGTGCAACTACCTGAGGTCGACATGCCAGGCGCTGGAGCAGAGGTTCCAGAGCCTGCCGCGGAAGTGGATGGCGTGGTTGAAGCAAAAATACTTCAGAAATCCGTGGCTCACGGTCGGGCTCGTGGCCGCGGCAATTGCCCTTGCTTGCGGTGTCGTGCAAGCGGTATATTCTGTTCTGAGCTATAAGGGGCAAACTAAAAATTAAATTTCATATATACTCTACATATATGTGTGTATCAATGATAACAGGTGCGAGATCTATATCTGTGTGATTGCATGGTGTCAACGAAAATGGCGAGACCAATTGGTGGTGAAAAATTTCGACGGCCATACTTCGTTGCTACTAGGGTATATATACGACTTGGTGTATGGTAAAATTATTAGAGATAGAATAGGATCAGTTATGATTTGTATCCCATATGGTTCTTTTCATATTTCTAGCAATGTACCTTTCATATCTCTAGTAGATTGAGTTGATCTCTAAATCACATTGTACTCTATATATATGCCCTCCTAGGTTCAATCAATACATCTAACTTGCGATTCCAACAATTCTATCTTTCTACATGATATCAGAGCTGGTTCGCATCTGAGCCTGTTCTTAGCCACCACCAAATTTCTCTGCACGCTACCCCCTAGGAGAAGCAATGTAATCTCCTGGGGTTGCACATTGTCAATAGATGGCCTTATTTTTCTTCTCCGATCATAAGATTGGTATTCACTGTCGTCTTCCTTCATATCCAAGCCGATGCCTCAGCTATTGAGACGATTGATCTGCTTGTCTCCTCCTGGTGGACATGGCGGCCACGTCCCTCTGATCTTCTTCTAGCTACCTTAGCCGGTGGACTTTCTCTAGCGGCCGACGATAGCACGTATCTGACATGATGTGATCTACTATTTCTGCTTCTTGATCCCTGCAGAAGGTTTTTTTTCTCTGATTTTGATGTGCAACACGGCTGCCATTTGTGGATTCTCTTCCAAAGCGTCCTCTGGAGAACGTCTTTGCCGCTACAAGCTGGCTGCGGCTTCCTTCACCACCATGCTTGATCATTGCTATTACGCTTTTCTTTTCTTTTTTGGTGCCGCTATTGCCTGTGCTAGGTGTCGTCAACTTGACAGATTTTCTGATTTTTTTTGTTTGCCCAATATGCTTGGCCACATTCTATCTACATGGATGCGCGTTATCGTTCTTCCCGTGCATACCGAATTGAACCCGGCCCTCGTCTACTTGCTTGCCTACTAATCTTTCTATCTAGTTGCTTCTTTAATTTCCATCATGATCAACCCAGCCAGCCTTTGCTGCCAAAGTTTCCTTGGTCGCTACCACTATGACCTTCTACTCGATGGCACCACCAAACAGTAGCAACATTGATACCTCTTCCTTTACCTCAACATCATCGAAGACACTACTTCAGCAAACCGTGTCGTCCTCATTGTCAATGATATTCCTCTTCATCACCGGCAACTCCACTATAGTAATCTCAGTAACAATCTCTTCAATGGTAGACGACTTCACCAACGGCTCTTCTTATGGCACTTCTCATTGGCTTCTACTATAGTTTGAGCATCCTCACTGGTTTCTTCTCCAGCATAAGCGTTCGCGACACTCCCACTCCAACTACGAGGGGTATTAGAGTATACGATTTGTATGGCAAAATTATTAGAGATAGAATGGAATCTGTTATGATTTGTATCTGATATGGCTCTTTTCATATCTCTAGTATCTTTTTCATATTTCTAGTAGATTGACTTGATCTCCAAGTCACATTGTACTCTATATATATGCCCTTCAATCAATACATCTAACTATTCTAGCAATTCTATCTTCTTATAGTTGCATCCACAATAATCTAATATTCATATAAACTAGCATATTTACTAGTTTGTTGCACGGCTAGATATTATGATGCATTGTCTTTGATATACAACTGTACTTCCTATAGTTGAAATACAATTGTATATGTTATATAACTCTAATGTCTATATATGATTAAGCTGCACTATTAAGCATTTTCAATCGATTAATGTGAAAATTTCTAGGTTTTTTTATTTTTAGGATTATTGCAGAATTTTCTTGTACTTAAAATGAAGCAGGTGCCTTGAATATTAGCATTTTTTTAATTTATATATCTATCTATTATCTTATTGAAGCAAAGTTAGCCACTACATTCGTTCTTAAGGGCTAGAATTTACCACATTAATTGTTAAGAAAAAAATCTATATCTTCAATTATAGTGTGTACGATTATAACGGTGGATATTGATTAGACATACGTGATCATTTTTAATCAGCGAAAAAAAGATAGATCTCCACCATTGATATGATGGGTCTAAGTTATAATGATGGAGATTTATTAAAAATATATTATTATAGTAGTGAAATACAACTTTTAACAAGCCTGTTTTTTTTGGCTTAATTGGGTTCAGCATCAACATGCAAAAGTTGCCTGTTGCTGCTTCAAACGCAGGCCATATCAAATGCATAAATGCAGGCCATATCAAATTCGTACTCAACAAGACTTAAGGGTGGTATTTGCAAATGCATAAATGCAGGCCATATCAAAGGAGGCTTCTAGGTTAACCTTGCATAAAGCGAAATTGAATTTGAAAATCAAGTTGTCATTTGCAAAAGGAATTTGTAAGAGCAAGTTTGATTGATAAGAAATAAGTAAAGCATAAGTAATACTCGCATCCCTTCATGAGCAACAAAATCATCCAATAATCCTTCTAATCCTGAAACAATATGGTTTTCACCGACATATGGCAAATCAAATGAGACCAAATCTTTTTGAAAATAATAAAACAACTAACAAGTATCAGTTTACCAAGACTCCCATGACCGCGGATACGGCTAATCGATTAGATTTACACTCTGCAGAGGTGTATAGCTTTACCCACAAGAAATGATCAACTCTTTGTACAAGCTATTAACACACTTCCTTTGGTGTGCCGCCGAGAGATCATAACATAATCGTTACATTACCCAAACTTAAACTTTGTACCAGCACTGGGACGTTATGCCCTCACCATAGAAATAGAAACACTCACCCAAGACGTGATTCCTTGCACGCAACTCCTAACACACCGTTCCTATTCATGATAAGACGTACACCGTTGTATTGGCAAGTGTGGCTCCCAACACCTCGGTGAGGCACCCCGTCGAGCAAACCTTAAAAAGGAGAGCTCGTAATACTTCAGTCTTCCAATGTGCAAAGTTAAATCTACGTAACTTAATAGGTTAAGGCTGCCCCATCCCAGCACTTGTGGTTTGTATGGATTTACATTGGATCATACAACACAATGTTCGATCTTTAATCCGACACGGCAATACTCCACCCTACTAGGGATGGCAACGGGTTGGGTCGGATGCGGGTTTTACAAAACCCGACCCGACCCAAAACCCAAATTGAAAAACCCGACCCAAACCCGAATATCCTATCGGGTAAAAAATTATACCCGAACCCGGCAGGTACCCAAAATCTGACGGGTACCTGAAATCCAACGGGTACCCGACGGGTTTATGTAGTACGGGTGGCAATAGGCTGGGTCGGGTATGAGTTTTGCAAAATCTGACCCGACAAGAAACCTGAACCAGAAAACCCAAGCCAAACTCGATGGCTACCCGAAACCCAACCCCAAACTCGGCGGGTACCTAGAACCCGACAGGTACTCGATGGGTATGTGCGGTATTTCGGGTACCCGATGGGTACCCACGAGTAAAAATTAGAACCCGAACCCGACCCGAACCCAATTCGGGTACCCGACCCGAAGAACCTGTGGGTAAAAATTAAAACCCGAACCCGACTTGATCGGGTGCAAAACCCGCGGGTAGCCGAACCCACTGGTATAATTGCCATCCCTACACCCTACACTACGTGCAATTCCCTTTATACATCCGGCTATTGCCAATAATCACCTATGTCAAAACCATAGTTTTATTTCGGGTTTTTAGTCAAAATACCAGTAACCAACAGTGTCATATCCAACCTTTTTAAATTTTCAAGAATCAATTTTGATCTGATCATCTACATCACTGTTAATAAAGCATGGCTAAGCATGAACAATATGTAATCGTATATACCCAAGTTGACATCATGTATTGACTAACCCTATTCTATGGTTATAAAGGTTCACATGTCCGTACTTATCAAGTTTCATGAGACAATAGATATATCTACCATTACCATAAAATAGCGAATTTATAGAAAATAAGCGCATGCATTAAACAATTTGATAAACAAAAGGAAAATTAAATACTAGGAACAATATGATCAAAGGGGTACTTGCCTTGCTTAATCGCTGTTTACGACGAAGTTGAGGTTGCAGCTGACAAAGGCGATGACGGAATCAGAGACATCGGGTTCTACACGTCGTTTATCAAATAAAAGCAATAAGAAGAAAATATCAATATATGGCAAAAAGAAGATAGAATGAACATCAAATAAAAACTCGCTATAAAGAACGTATGTAGATTCTTTTATAGATTATTTATTTTGTTTTACTTAATTCAAGAAGCTAAAATTATGTACTTTTATATTTATAATTTTGAATTCAAGATGCAAAAATTATTTAGATTAATAGAATTTAAATATTAGTCACTTTGATGCATGCTATATATGAATGAATAGAACTTAATTCTTAATTGATTTTGCATAAAAAGCGGTTTTGAATATACTAGAGCTACTTAGTTGGGTTACTGGTTATATATTCATGATTCTTAAAAGGTTTTGATGATACAAATATCTTAACTATAGATTTCTTCATTATTATTGAGTTCGTATATTCATATTATAAGGTTTAGAAATCATAATACTTAAGGATATTCTACTAATGTGATTTATATCTAAAGCATGATAGAATAAGAATATTTCTTCATATTATGGTAGTCTATACTTTGGAGAGCATTTCTAAGCTAATTTCATAAATTTTAGTCAAAGAAGGTCTTTTCAATTATTAACTATTTTTACTTTGTAGAAAATATTTTATTTACTAGGTGAAAAGTTTACGAGAGATAAAATTTTCTAATATAAATTTTTCAAAATTTTACTTTTACCTTTTTATCTTTTACCATTATCTATTCTTTAATTCCATTTGTTGGATTTTTCACACAAAGGATAAATCCAAAGAAATCCAAACAAAAACCAATAATGATCATACTCAAATTCAGAAATGATCATACTCAAATTCAAAAAATTTATTTTTATTTTATTATAATTTTTGCGATGTTACATTTATGTTGGAACCATTATTAAGACTTGCCAAAATTATTGATTTGCCATGCCATGAAAGGTGAGTAAAGATCATGATGCAATCGGTAAACAAATCAAATCAGTTAGTTTGTTTCCTTAGTTAGGCTTTCCATATTGCTTTCCATATTTAGTAATTGCCTTGGTTAGGTAGCCAGCCCACTATAAAAAAGCATATATCCATGAGTTTGGGATAACACAGTATAACATAAGAGAAAATTGCTGCAAAACTTCTGCGTTCTTCGTGTCTGTGTACGTATGTTCATGATCTAGGATTAAACCCAGCAATTGATATTAGAGTCTAAGGTTTTGGATCAACCCACTGCCCTCGGGGGGAGAAGATTCCTAGGGGCGGCACCGGACGAAGGAGCACTGCTGTATTTGCACTGTTGAGGTGCGCATCATCGCAAGCCTGGAGGGCGATCAGAAGCTCTCCAGCAGCACAGTGCGGGAGCAAGGGCAGAGCTGTGTAGAAAAGATCAGGTTCTATGGGGACAGTGCGACCTGTTCGTGGTCTGGAGGCAGTGGCAGCGACATGCTCGACAGGAGAAGGCCGATCGAAGCGGCCTCGTCGCACGGCACCTTGGCCAAGATGTAAATCTCAGTTCCACACATGAGTAGCAAAGGTAGAGAGGAAGTGTCGTGCGTGAAAAGGAAGTTATACGTGGGGTTTGCTCCTGGCTGTAGCCAGGCAAGAAAGGCAGAAAGAATAATACGCCTACCGCAGCAGAAGAAGCTCTCGGTGGTAGTTGGTAAAATAAAACATGTGCGAATTCCTTCGGTGAGTCGTGCAGGCATCAGAAGAGATCATGCTGCACTAGAAGATCAAAAGGAAGCCGTTGCGTGTGTCAAAGTGACTCAAGGGCGTTGAAGAGATGAGTTCGTTGTTCAAAGTCGAGTCCGTTGAAGTTGAGTCTAGGACGTTGAGGACATGTGTTCACCGTCTAAAGTCAAGTCCGTCGAAATTGAGTCCGCTTGTAGCATGAGTTAGCGAGTCTTGATTAAGGGGGAGATTGTTGGAATCATAATCAAGACATGCCAAAATTGTTGATTTGCCGTGTCATGAAAGGCAAGTAAAGACCATGATGCAATCAGAAAACAAATCAAATCAGTTAGTTTATTTCCTTAGTTAGGCTTTCCATATTTAGTAGTTGCCTTGGTTAGGTAGTCAGCCCACTATAAAAAAGCATGTATCCATGAGTTTGGGATAACACAGTGTAACACAAGAGAAAATTACCGTAAAACTTCTGTGTTCTTCATGTGTGTGTGTGCGCGTGTGTTCATAATCCAGGGTTAAACCCAACATTTTATACCTTTCTTTAGTGCTGCTCATATGAAAGCTTTGAAAGAATGTAGGACCGAAGAGCATTTCCAATTGCCTTTTTCAATCATATTGCTTGTACTTAAAAGAAAACGTCTTTCCACTTATATTTTATGAGATTTTTTACCATCCTTGGAAGATCAGTATCTCCCTACGAAATTACATTTTAACTCTTCGTACCTTCACCTCTTGAATTCTTGATACCTTTTGATGCTAGCCCAATAGCTTACCTCCCAATGATGATAAAAAATCTCTATCCCGCGCATAAAGAAGTGCCTTTGTTCTAACATTCTTTCTTCGTAGTTGCGTAGATTCTATATATCATCTCTATCTGCTTTATCCTTTTTTTGTACTGCTGATCGTGAAAACAATAGAACAGACTACAGAGGCTGTGTTCAACGTTCAGGAATCAAGCATCGATCTGAGAAGCTTAACGTTTTGCATGCACACCGATGTTTCTAAGCAGAAAGGACATCAGATTTTGGTAACCCATATTCATTTATGTTTTTCATCAGTCAGCACGTATATATCCCAGCACAGCTTTCCCGTATATTGTTGCACACCAACTAAAAAAGTCATGAAAATTCTGAAAAAATTGTAGAAGTACTTCATAGATTACTCTACCTATATATGAAGTTTCAAAATCAAATTCATTATATTCTGATCAAGTTTTAATTCTAAAACTTGTCAGAATTTTCTTTTGTAACTCTTGATATATAATGAATTTGAATCTACAATTTTATACATAGGTAGAGTAATCTATGAAGTTCATCTACAATTTTTTTCAGAATTTTTCACGACTTTTTTTAGTTGGTGTGTATGGTGTATACATTTAGAGGTGCCGTGCACATGTGATATCGCTACCGATGAGCACTGAGCAATGTTCCTTCTGTCACTTTGCCCGAATTCAAAACCCAGATAATGAATTCTCAGAGTCTTGGATTTGAAACACCCGAACTGAAAAATCGGATAGTCTGAAACTCTGAATCCCATTTTCAGCACAGCTCGGTAATCCGGACTGTCTGGTAGCCTTATTTTCAGCATTTTCAACTGTTCTTCAAAAGTTCAAATATCCTTAAATCCAAACTGCAGACCACTTTGAATACCAATTCGAAATATACATCAGTTACGTTCGAAAAGCTCCACATGCCTTTACAAATGTCTCTAGAAAGAAGTGAAGGAATGTGGGTAGGCTACGCTAGCACAAATTAAAAATTTTACCATGTAAATTAGGATGCCAAAGAAGTGAGAGATCATGAATCGTTACCACCAGACGTCCAGTGCAATGGTGTGTGCAGCGGAAGGAGATCGAGTTGAAGTATCCTAATTCAACTTATCCCGCGTCATGGAGCAGTGGTCGATCGTCCTCAAACGGTGGTCGAGTATCCTCGAGCGGTAGTCGAACGTGCCCGAACGATAGTCCCAATCAACACCGCAATAGCAGCAACATATTTACCAAAGTCCACATGATCAAGGAAGGAATGTTGTGCGTCAGTGTGCTTGGCTATGATTTTTGTGGGTGCGATAATACAACAATTGCATTCCCTTAGCATCCTTTTACATAGCCTCTTAGCAAAACCTTACGTTAGGGATCTAACCAAGATAAAGGTCACTAAACCTACTTGGCTCCATATATATTACTGCCAGTTTCCAACCGACGCCCGCTTTAACAGTGTTCGGCCAATGTTTCTTTCTTGTATTGAGCGCCGGTCGAAAAGATTGGAGAAAAGACGCAGGCATGCATGCAGACTTCAACTTTCACTTAGTGCTTGACCGAACGGCTTTGCTTTCCTGCTGCAAAGTCGTCAAACAATAGTACTACTACCTCTGAACCGACCCTCAACAACCTCTCACTACTACAAAACAGCACATAGGTGACGCTCTATTTGTGGCGGTTCATTTCGAACCGTCACAAATACATGTATCAGTGGCGGTTCTATGTAGAAATTGGTGGGAGGACCATTTGTGGCGGTTTCATCCAAAAACCGTCACAGATAATACATTATCTGTGACGGTTTATATTTGAAACCGCCACTGATAACGCTGTGACTATTTGTGGCGGTTGGTAGATGGAACCGTCACAGATAATAAATTATCTGTGGTGGTTTGGTTTTAGAACCGCCACTAATATAATTATCTGTGGCGGTTTTAATTTAAAACCGCCACAAATAATATTTTCTATATAAAGCCACTGTTGCCACTGTCGCTGGTCATCTTCCTCCTCTGCTGCCCGAGAAGAAAAGTTAGCTTTTTCATTTCAGATTTTGTTTGGGCAAGATCTTGTGCTTCTACTTCCTAGAATTGTTCCAAGGTGTGTAAAATATGTCTCATCTCTTCATTTGTACTGTAAAATTGCCATTAAAGATTTATTCCTAGCTTAATTAAGGTTTAGATGCAAGGTCTACATTTAGTTTGTTTTTTATTTACCTAGCAATTTGTAGATGATGAATTTATTACCTTACTGTATTAGATTAAGTTGTCTACCTTGTTTTGATGATGAATGTTTTGTCAAGCATATATCATATTTATGTATTTACGATTATTGGATATTAATGAAAAATAAATTATAGTTAATATGATAGATGGGTGATCATGATGTTAATTGCCTTGCATTTTGAGATGAGGAAATTTATTATGTTGCTCTTCCGAAGGATATGTATAAAAATTACGTAGTTAATATTTTTTCTTAGTTACCATTAATTTTTTTCGTTAGCGCATGTATATATCCATTAGTGGGTATTGTTAGTGAATTTTATGAAGCATATAAACCCAATTTATGTAATTAAGATTGTTGGATGTGAATGATAAATAAATTTTAGTTAATATGGTAGTCGGTGATCATGAAATTTTGAGGTGAGGAATTTATTATGTTGATCTTCCTGAGGATATATATAATTTTTGGTTACGTATGAGTATATATTAAAATTAATTAATTAAGTTTGCAATATTTACTTAGTATTAATGTTGTCCCGTTAGTGCATATTGTTGAATATTCAATAACAATTTATTTAATTAAGATTTTTGGATATTAATAAATTGCTTAAATTAATGAACTCAGTAGATGGACCGGAGATGGATGTACGATGCGAACCGCTGCAGCCAAGAATATATCGATGTGTATCTGCTTTTTCTAAGGGCAATGAGGAGAACAACTTTGCAAAAGAAGATGGAGTACATACATCGTCCATGCATTGATTGCAAGAATGAGAAGATGTTTTCGAACAAAAACCATATCCATTTGCACTTGTGTAGTGACCCCCATTTTCACATAGAATGCGAAAATAGAAATCTCATGTGCACACAGTACTAGTCCCTGGATCAGTAGCTAGTACGCACTTTTATACAATTGATATCACATCCATACTCTTTATTGCAAATGATAAAGGTAATTTACATAATAAGATCTTACAATTCAGAGAAATGCAGCGGAAAGAATTAAAGTCTTGTAGTATGCCCATACAATCCCTCAGACAACTGACAAAGTATAATCCCTAGAAAATCTCGTTAACATTCCCGAATCCTGCGTCGAGTAATTTCATCGAACTATTCTGATTCTTCACCCTAAAAATAACATGTAAGCAAGAGTGAGTACTTTCGTACTCAGCAAGACTTTAGCGAATCCTATTATACATGCAGGCCATACAAAGGAAAGGCTTTCATGGTTACTTTGCATAAAGCTAGATTATAAAGAATTCTATCAAGTTTAGAATATAAACGAAATTTAAGTAAAAGCAGTTTAACATGTAAGTATGAAACAGTAAATTCACGAACCTCAGTTCTTTCGATCATCTTCATGAATCAATCATTGATATATCACATATCAATCCAAAATAATTCATCTCCATGAATCAATCATTGACTTCACAAGTCAATCCAAAATAATTCATTTCCAACAAGGATATCCAATCCAAATCATGGTGCTAGACAGCACATATCAACATCCACATTTTGTAAAATAAAACACTAACTAATGCAGGAGCACCAAGTGTCCCATGACCGCGGGAACGGCTTTTCAAAAAGATTTACACTCTGCAGAGGTGTACAGCTTTACCCACAAGACATGACTTAACTCTTTGTGCAGATCATTAGCACATTTCCTTTGGTGTGCCGCAGAGAGTCATGACATAACCGTTACATTACCTAACCCTAACTTTGCACCAGTACGGGACGAAAACCCATACCCTGGAAGAACTCAGAGCATAAAAATAATGGAACTTCCCGAAATACGGCGACACAGTTAGATCAAGATACGTGACTCCCAACACCTCGGTGTAGGCGCCCTCGAGCAATCCATTAAGAAACAAACAGATTACTCCGCCTACCAATGTGCAAAGCTAGTTTTAAGTAACTTAATAGGTTAAGACTGTCCCATACCAAAGACTTGTGGTTGTACGGAATTACTTGGATATAACGTACAATTAGTTCGGTCCTTAATCCGACACAGACAATAATCTCCCCCTACACTACGTGCAAACACTTCTGCACACCTGGCTATTGCCAATAATTGCCCGCATCAATATTATAATTTTTATTTTCATTTTTAATTAAAATAACCAAAAATCATCATCATGTCTCAACATGTCTAAGAATCATCATCATGTCTCAACATATTTAAGTATCATTCGATCAATGTTATCAATTTATCCAAAGACTTCATAATGTCATATGATCAATATTTCTAACAGATCCTTACCAAGTCTAAAGCATGGCTAAGCAATATTAAATATCATGTATACCCAGAGTGACATTATATATTGTCTAACCATGATTCTAAGGTATCAAGGTTCACGAATTCATACTTATCAAGGGAGCATGCAATCAAAACATTTAATGAAAACATTTATAAAACTGGGATCAACATGGTCAAAAGGAGGGTGCTTGCCTTGCTTACGACGCAGTCGAGACTGTAGTCGATTTATGGCGGTGTAATTACGCTTGTTCTATCACGTCATGAACGAAGAACATAACAAATAACAAGATTTCAATAGGGACAAAAAGAAATCAGATGGAAATCCAAATATAAATAAATCATAGAAAGCGGGCATGATTTAAGGTTGAGTTCTTATGATTGAAATCTCGTATTTTAACCGATTAAACCTTTACATTGATATTTAAGTTTAACTTTTACAATTCCAACAGAGTTTATTCTTTAAATATTTTTGAATATTCAGAATCCTTATGTATTTATATGAACATATAAATTTATTTCATGATTTAAAGAATTACAAATGGTACATTTGTAATAACAACATATTAGTGCTTATTTGTATTCTTAAATTCAAATAACATCAACTAAGTTTGATAATTAAATATTTTGGCATAAATTGGTTTCTCATGGGCTCAGAGGCATGTGTAAATTATTTTATCATTTTAGGATTAATGATGCACAATCTTTATTATGATGTCATATTAGGGTTTATTCAAATTTCTATTTTAAATATATCAAATCAAACATGATAATTAAAAATTTTGTATATTAAGGTTCCTAAAGGAATAAGGATTCTAAAAATTTTACTTTATTTAATTTTGAGTTCATATGCAAAATATCTGTGAATAACATATTTTGAATCCTTTTCTTCAAATTTAAATTATAAATAGAGTTGAACTTCAAAATATAATTGCATATTATGAATCTACAAGAATTTAGATGAATTTAGGAATTTATTTCACTTTATTTTGACTGATGGTTCAAAGGTTATAAATAAAGGAATAGGCTAGGGTATTGAAAATGCTGGAAAATTAGGATTTTTACCAAATAAGGAAAGGACGCTTTCAATCAGAGAATACGCCTTCTGTTTTTGGCAAGCCCGGGCTGAGGAAATGGCACTTGGGCCCGGGGTGGCAGTGACTGGGCTCGGCGCTGGCAACTGGGCCCTCAACGCCAGAGAGAAGTGATGCGCAGCGGCTGACAAAGGGACCCGCTGGCAGTGGCTGGCTTGGCGCCAGGCGATGACGAAGGGGGCCCGCATGGTCAGCGACAGAGAGGCGCGAGACTCTGACGGAGGGGTCCCGTTTGGCAGCGACGGAAGGCAGAGCTCCGGCTCCCAGAGCTCGCCGGCGGCGAAGCGCAGCCGGAGAAGGGGAATCGATGGCACGGTGATGATCAGCAGATCAATCCGCACCTAGGGGACGGCTTGATGGTGGTCGGCGATGGCCGGAGGTGGGTCGCCGTCGTGGAGGGGCGGCAGCGTCCACGGGTGACCGGTGGGGAAGAAGAAAGAGGGTTCGCCGGACTTCATTTTCACCACGGTAAGCATCAGTGAGGTCAAAGAACTCCATTTTTGCACTTATTCAAAAGAAAGAGTGACGGGAGATGGGTCCTCACCGTGCGCCATGGGCGGCGGAAATGGGAGCTCGGGGCGACAGTTCTTCAGGGAAGATGAGCAGAAATTGGCAGTGGGGATGAGTTCCGGAGGACATGAGGATGCTTCGGCGTTGATGATTCGAGTTAATTTGGTGTGTAGCGGTGCGCGTGATGTTTCTCCCCTTTTCGGGTTTTTGCCGGATTTGGAGAAGAAGACTGGAAATGGTCGCACGGAAGAAGCCCAGGGCAAGTGGTCTGGCTTTGCTGGTGTCCTGGAGTGTGTTCGCGTTGGTTTTTATAGAAGAGATGGGGTGCTTCGTCTTTGGCTTGGCAGCGGAAAAGAGAGACGGAGGGGATAATCTCGCCGAATTGTGCCGTGGCAGAGATCACCAGTGAAAATGACTGCCGTGGCAAGCTTTAGCTGGAGGAGGTATCAAGTGGCTTCGCAATTTGCTGCCCAGGTCGTGCCGTGGCAACGTCTTGACGGTTGAGGCTGCGCCGTGGCAACGATACGGCTGGGAGGAAAGAACGGACGAAGCTTCGTGGGGATTCAACGCCTGGCAGGGGCACAAACTCTGAGGCGATGCGGTGGCAGGGATGGCAGTGGCCTCGGGTTATGGATTGCGGCGCCGACCTTCGCACAGAGAGGAAGAGGCGGTGCTGGCCTGATCTTTTCGTGCGAGAGAGAGGAGAAGAGATGAGGGAGAAGAAGCTGACTGGTGGGCCAAGGGGCCACTCGGCAGGGAGAGGAGAAGAGAAAAGGCTGGGCTGTGGCTGCGCTGGATGAATGACACGTGCAGATCCTGCGGTCAAGATTGGAACAGCACAAAAGGAAGAGGCTGAGGTTGGCTTGGTCTACTGCTTAAAGTTACCAAACCGACTTAAGAATTTACCAGACTTTTTACAGAGGTTGGTCAGGTGAAGATAAGGGTTCAGACGAATTTTGAGATAAAAATGAATTGTATATATTTTATTAAAATTCTGACAATGAATAATGCACAGAAATTCCACTTCTGTTCTTGATTTACTTGAGAGTACAAATGAATTTATTTATTTTTGAATTTTTTTAAATTTTATTTGAGATAATATTTCTTCTATAAAATTTTCAGAATGTTATCTTTAATATTTAAATTATAAAAATTCTGAAATTGCTATTTACAGATTTATTTACTTTCTGTTTCTGAATTTCTAAATACTTCAAATATAAGTTTTTATTTCTAATATTTTTACCAGAGATAGATATGGGTCTTAGGTCAGCACAGTAAAAATATCAACTTGAGATAAGATCTGGATACAGATACAAAAATCTGACATGGCTTCAATTCAGATTTCTTGTCTCAAGATTATCTCATGTTTTCTTTTTATTTTAATTGTCCGAATTATTTCAATCATCATGATTTGGTTCTGGAGATATCTGGGATGCTCTGAAAATTTAATATTTTTTTTTTGATATTTTACTTTTACTTTCTTGCATTTACTATTTTACCATTTCAATGCATTTAGCTTTTCTTTTTTTAAAAGTAAAAGCTCAAGAAATCCAATAATGCAAGATAATTCAGAAAAATGGAAATTCAAATCAAGTTCACATTTCAAATTCATTTTGATATTTCATTTGTTTTGGGAATGACAATCTTAATTTAGAAATCTTTCTTTTCATTAAGATTGGAATAGAAGAAATGAGGAAAGAATATTATTTAAAATCAAAATCTTGATTTCAATTGGAATTTCAATTCATTTCTATTTTTAAATATGAAACTTTCATTTTTATTTATGTTCAAATTTGCAGGGCTGTTACAACTTGATCCGGAGGGGTTTTGTACCTGGCTATACAGTTGGACAAGGCACGGTGAAGAGGAGATCTTACTTGAACGTGATAATAACGTCGACGACGACGGAGCCGGCAATGTAGCAGCTGACATCAGTTATGGATCCGATGAGGATAGGTTGGTCGTCGATGACGACATTAATCTGGCTCAAATGTTGCGCGATGCAGAAGAGAACTACACTAGTCAGAGAGAGTTTAATCAATTCACGGGTTTGATGGAGGATTCGGAGAAACCTTTGTTCCTGGGTTGTAAGGAGGAATACACAAAGTTGCATACGGTGCTCTCGCTACTGAAATTGAAGGCAGCCAATGGTTGGTCCGACAAGAGTTTCACGGCGTTGTTACATCTCTTAGCGGACATACTGCCTAAAGGAAATGTGTTGCCTAAAACCACGTATGTAGCTAAGAAGGTTGTATGTCCCTTGGGATTGGAAGTAGAAAGAATACATGCTTGTTCAAACGATCAGATACTCTATCGCAAAGACTATGCGAGACATTCATGTATGTCCGGTTATTAAAGCGCCGCGATACAAGCGTAAGGGCGATGACAAATGGGCTATCGAGGTGAAGAAAGGAGCTCCCGCAAAAGTGGTGTGGTATTTGCCAAGAATACCTCGCTTGAAGCGCTTATTTGGAAACAAAAAGCACGCCAAATTGATGCGATGGCACTCGAAGACCGTAAGAGGGATGGAAAATCGAGACACCCTACCGACGCCTGGTGGAGAACCATCGATAGACTCTTCAAGGAGAACCGGAAATGAACCGAGGAATGTAAGGTTTGGCTTGAGTATGGATGGAATGAATCTTTCGGTAACATTAGCGGCATTCATAGCACTTGGCCCGTGACTCGTATATACAACCTTCCACCAGTGGTTGTGTATGAAGCGAAAGTACATTATGATGTCCTTGCTTATCCAAGGGCCGAGACAACTCGGCAACGATATTGATGTATACCTACAACCATTGGTGGAAGATCTTGTGATATTGTGGAACGAATGTGTGCGGTATGGGACGAGTACAAACGAGAGTACTTCACTCTACGCGCATTGTTGTTCTGCACCATCAATGATTTTCTGCGCTTGGTAACCTGTCCTACGCACTATAAAAGGAGCGAAAGCATGCCCCAAAGGCATGGATGAAACCGCTAGTGTGTGGCTCAACAACTCGAGGAAAATAGGTGTACATGCGCCACGGAGGTTCCTTCGCAGAATCATCCGTACCGCAATATGAAGAAACAATTGACGGGACAAAGGAGGACGGTTTAGCTCCAAGGCATCTTCGTGGGGAAGAGGTGTATGATATGGTTAGGGATCTTAATGTTGTACTCGGAAAAGGGGAGTACTGGTAATACATCGTGGTCCCATACTGAGAAAACCACGTGGAAGAAGAGATACATCTTTTGGGACTTACCCTCACCGGAAGGACTTGGAAGTTCGACACCGCATCGACGCTATGCATGTAGAGAAGAATGTATGTGACAGCGTGGTTGGTCTTTTCTTGAATATTCCTAGCAAAACAAAGGATGGATCAAGGCACGAAGGGATCTCGAAGACATGAAGATCGAGCGAGCTACATCCTCAAGACACCGAAAGGCCGGCTTTACCTTCCCCAAATTGCTACACTTTGAGTAAGAAAGAGAAAATGAACTCGCAAGTGCTCGCATGGTGTGAAAGTTCCGTCCTAAGCACTCGCAAACATCAAGAAACCGTATCGATGAAAGATTTGAAGTTAACTGGCATGAAGTCTCATGATTGTCATGTGATGATGACACAAATGCTCCCTGTTGCAATTAGAGGTATTTTGCCTGACAAGGTCCGAGAGGCAATCACGAGGTTGTGTTCCTTCTTCAACACGATTTCACAGAAGGTCATCGATCCCGTTGGACTTTATGAACTTCAGGCTGATGTGGTAAAGACTCGTGCCAGCTGGAGATGTATTTTCCCCCATCATTTTTTGATATCATGGTTCATCTCATTGTTCACCTTGTCAATGAGATAAATATTTGCAGCCCCATATTCCTGCATCAGATGTACCCATTTGAAAGGTATATGGGTGTTCTGAAGAAATATGTACGTAATCGATCTCGGCCGGAAGGCTCAATTGTAGAAGGTTATGCAACTGAGGAGGTTATTGAGTTCTGTGTCGATTACATGGAGGAGGTCGAACCGGTAGGAGTGCCAGTATCTCGCCATGAGGGTAGGCTAGGTGGGAAAGGTGTAATAGGAAAGAAATCTACAAATTCTTACGATAATATTTTGTTCGAACAAGCCCATTTCACAAAGATTGCAAATACCACTTGAGGTGTGCCCAGATATGGACATACACAAGGGTAAGCTAAGGAGGGAAAACCGAGGAAAGTCAGAGATTTGGATAACAAAAGAGCACAATCGTTTGTTCAATCATTGGTTCAGGGAGCACATGTCTGGTGAAGAAACGAGTGTTACATTGAGGTGGTTGGCAAAAGGGCCTTCAGGTACAATCACGACATGGCAAGGATATGACATCAATGGATATACATTTTACACGAGAGCTCAGGATAGCAAGAGCCTCACGACAACACAAAAGACGAAGAGCATCTACTACGGGTTCATAGAGGAGATTTGGGAGCCGGACTCTCGTGATTTTCAAGATCCTGTGTTCGATGTCATTGGGTACGACTCCTAATGGTGTCAAGGTGGACAAGTACGGCTTTACTATCATGGACATCAAACATGTCGGATACAGAGACGAACCATTCGTGATTTATGAATCAAGTAGCACAAGTATTCTACATAATCGACCCTAAGAGATAAGAAGCGCCACGTAGTTCGCAAGGAAAAAGAAGGATCGTTGGAGTTGAGAATGTCGTGGATGAGGAAGAGTACAACCAGTTTGATGAGTTGCCTCCTTTCACAGCGACAGCATCAGGCCCGAGGAAGAAACCACTCAAGAAGTTACCTATCATCGCGATGATCACAACGAAGGCCAAATTGTGAAAGAAAATAATTAGCTAGGAGTACTGGAAATGTGATGTAGGAAATGGAAATGTGATGTAAGAAATGTACATTTATGTGGAATTAATAGGAAATAAATATGCATGATTTTGATGAGAAAACTTCAAAACTTCGAAATCTCGACGACGCGATGGTGGAGTCTTGTTCAATTGAATTCAGGTTTCTATGGCTACTGAGGAAATGTAGTAGCTTGAATAATTCTATTTACTTTTTTTTATGTGCTCTAGGATATAAACATTTAAATGACTTTGGACACTGTTCATGGAAGAAGAATTGCGAAAAAAGGTGTTGAATGGAGCCCTTGAAGAAGACCAAACCAGGATATATGTTATATATATATGCTTGTAGGACTTATGTTATACATGCTTCATATGTATTAATGTATGGAAGAAAAAATTATGTATTGTCATATGCAACATGGTTTATTATGATTTATGCAGTTTTTATAGTTATACATACTTCCTGGAGTTTATTATGATTGTCATCTGTATCTATGGCGGTGGAGGGAGTATCTGTGACGGTTAATAAATATAACCGTCACAGATAATAGTCGTCCGTGGGGAGGACTCTGCCGCGCCGCTTATTCGGCCCCGCACCGCGAGGTAACATGAACTCCAAGCCGTCTTGTGGTCTGTGATTGATATGTGTGTCAGTCTTTGTGATTGTTATCCGTGTGATTGATTATCGATTGGAATTTGGTAATATGTGTTGTCTTGTGATTGATATGTGTAGATTTGTGCTAGATATCTTCGTGATTAAATGGTTCGTGGTTTTGGGGCTGAAATTGATAAGCATACACATATATGATTGTGAAATTTTCGCTCATGGTGATGCTAGTATGAATTTGTGGATAAGTGTGAGTGATGATAGCAAGTATTAGGGGTACACATGTTCTGAAATGTGTTTAAACAGGAATGAGCTAGAGATATTTAGCAACAGTTTTCATTTACTGCCATCCTTTGCTCTTGTGCTTAACCGATGCACCGAGTTTATGTATGTGTTTATTATCTGTTGAAGAGTGTAGGTGTATGCTTATTATCTTGTATTTTCGATCTTGTGTACGAGATATTAGAATATGTAACCCTATTCTTAGATCATGCTTTAGTCTTTTAATATGAGTAAGTCCTTCACTCATTTTGCAATAGTACAAACTTTAAATTCACATGAAGCTCTTAATTTTCGATGGCACTTCTGCTAAGCTTTACATTTGTGTCTTAGATGGCACTTCTGCTGAGCTTTACATTCTTAGATCTTGTGAATGAATGAATGGCTTCACTTACAATGAATGAACTAAGCTTTACATTTGTGTCCTTCAAAGTATCATGATGCTAGCATTGAGTTATATAATGTTTTTCATGCTGTTAATTGGAATAATCAATAGAATGTTAATCAATTTGCTGCCTTGTTTTTCATGATGCTAGCATTGAGTTATGTAATGTTTTTCATGCTGTTAATTGGAATAATCAATAGATTAGTAAACAAATACGAGGTTTCAAGGAATGAAATACAAACGATTGATAAGAATTTCTATTTTTGTTGGGAAGTACATTGTGGATGCCCTTAACATTGTGGATGCATTATACTACTGCTGCTATTACTTGTTGCCTTACTTGTCTTACTTGTTGCCTTGAATCGACGTGGGTGATGCTCTGTGATGAACCGGGTACTAGAATGATCGTAACCTTTATTTATGTGGTTTAGGCCTTGAACTATAGACTTAAATGCTTGAAAGAATTGCTTACTGCACGCTATTACTTGTTGCCTTACTTGTCTTACTTGTTGCCTTGAATTAGACGTGGGTGATGCTCTGTGATGAACCCGGTACTAGAATGATCGTAACCTTTATTTATGTGGTTTAGGCCTTGAACTATAGACTTAAATGCTTGAAAGAATTGCTTACTCTCTGCTATTACTTGTTGCCTTACTTGTCTTACTTGTTGCCTTGAATTGACGTGGGTGATGCTCGTGATGAACTCCGGGTACTAGAATGATCGTAACCTTTATTTATGTGGTTTAGGCCTTGAACTATAGACTTAAATGCTTGAAAGAATTGCTTACTTGTCTTACTTGAAAAACTACAGCACTGCTTTGATATCCTATTATTGATCGGTTCATTTCACAAGATTACTCATTTGACTAGCTTCGCTTGCTCGTATTTCGATCATTGAAAGGATTAACTCGATATAATGAATATTCGAAAGTGTTGAATGATAGTAGTCGATAACCATATAGAACTGATTGGTTTTGATATATTATTGCTGATCTGGGAGTTCTGCTCTCATAGCAAGACTTATTGATTATAATATGAGCAAGGTATATATCTAGACAAGAGAATTCTTTAGTGTGCATTTTAAGGTGGTAAGAGTTCAAGGCCTATTTCATTGAATAAAGTGTTAGCCCATTTGTGATTGTGGTGAAGATCCTTATCTTCATCCATACCCAAATCTGAGAGCACATTAAATTAATTCTCTTTGAGATATAAGGCATAATTCATATTAATGGATCACTTCAAATTGCTAAGTTCTATCTTATCTATGTCATTCTTGTTATTAGTGGATTACTCCATTTGTGACTCGAAATGAGCCATGGACAGCACTTTAAGGATCTAATATAGTCCTCGCTAGTACATCTTCTATCTTACTCCTCGCTTAGTACATATTTTCCTCAAGGTGCTAATTCAATATGATACACTTAGTTATTCTATCGCTTAGTACATATTTTCTTTCCCTCTCTCAAATATCTCCTTTCTATTGAGTAGTTCTAATGGAGCCCAAACCGAGCCTATAATGGAGGAGAGCCCGGTACCTTACCCTCCACCCAACAACCGGTTGCCGAGGCCTCCACCGCTGTTCCCGGCCTCCACCGCTCTTCCCGAGGCCTCGATCATTGTTCCCGAGGCCTCCACTTCATTGCAACACGAGACGAGGGAAGACTAAGAAGCTCAAGGCGGTACACCATCACGAGGTCTCAGATATCGGGTCCTCAAGGTAATCAAAAAGGCAGACAAAAATACAGTCAACATGCGGGTACATCGTAGGAGAAAGTGCCAATCACCTATTCGGATTGGCATAAAGTGCCCCAAGCCACCAAAGCGGATCTGTGGACGAGCTCAAAGGAACCTTCGCATTCCCGAAGGAGTCAAGAACTCGTCGCGCCGCGATGCATTAATGACCATGGACAATGCGTGGAGAAACTTCAAGGCGGTGAACGTAAATTATGTGAAGCAAAACGGTCACCGCCGGAGACTACCCAAGATTACACCATCTTGGGATGAGTTCGTGGCGATGAAGCAATCTGAAGCGACAAGGAAGTCTAGTGAGGACCACATTAGCATCGCAAGAAGGAATACTCACCCCACGACTTGGCACGAGTGGGTACACTGTAAAATTGCTCAATGGGACAGCAGAATTACAAGTGATCCAACAGATCGACGCAAGTCCCTTGGTCGACTACCAGACGAGTGAAGCACTACGTGCTAGCGAGGGCGATCTCTTGTCTCATCGAGTTTATCATTCAAGAGCAAATAAGACGAAGCAATGACGCAAAGAGTTCATCGGTTTTTCGCCCATCCACCCAAGGATCCTTCCACCCAAACAGGAGAAAGACGAGCTAACAACGGCCCTAGGAAACAAAGAGCACCCTGGTCGAACACAAGGCGTTGGGGTCAAGGTTCCATGGAAGATGGGATTCTCAAAGACGAAGACTCTTATAGAGCTCAAGAGAGCTAAAGAAGAGCGCTACCGAAAGCAGAAATGGAAAGTATGAAGGAAAGGGTTCTGCGAGAATTACAACTCACCATTCAAGAACAAGTTCAATGACAAGTACAAGCAGCCTTGAGCCAGACGCAGTCAAAAACGCTCTCCAAATTTCCCTCAGTGTCAAAAAGATTGCGGCCCACGCCATTAGTACAAGCGACATAAACCATTATCCTCAGGATTTACATACAGACCCCACACCTCGTTAGCTCAACGTGCCCGTGATGAACATCTTTTCTGAGTCGCTCGGGGTAGCTTATCCGTGCTAACAAGGGGTGTCTCGCACAATGCTCCGATAGCGCCAGTTATGCAAAGGTCCGTGGACACAAGATTACCTACGCTTTGTCGATATCAAAGCTAGAAAAACCCGCCAATGACGAGATAACAACTCTAGGAAGTGCCGCCCACTCATTCATCCAAAGGCGCAAGCGTGACATCGCCTTGGACCATCCAAGGCGCCTCTCCCGACATCGTTTTGGACCATGCAAATGCCGCCTCTCTGCAAGGTAATCCACAAGATCCGTCACCAAAGACTCGAGAGTGAAATGGTGAAGAAGCAAGATGAGGTAACAAAGAAATCCATTGAGGACCCCATAAAGATGGCCACCGTTAGTACTCCAACGCAGTAAACTCAGAACACTCGGTACTTCAAAGGACAAACCTACAACCCCGATCCCAAAAATGGCACATTAGATAGGTCAGACGCCTAGATCGGGGAAGCCAGGACCGAGTATGATGTCGTGTGAAAAAGTAAGGGCAAGGGAAGTCTGATGAACAAGATAATCAACCAAGATTGAAATTCGAGGTAGGGAAGCCCTTAGTCACCGATTCGGGTTAAACATCCTAACACCCATGATGCAATGATTATATGCATGGTACATGGAGCGATCCAACCAAGACATACTCCCGAAGGTGGTCACCGCAGCTTTTCCGTGAGGAACATTTTCACCACGAGGGCTTTGGCTACTTCTTAATAGAATTCGATAACTTGCACAACTTGTTCTATCACGACGCCTCGACATATGTTTTTGAGATGTCGACATCGTAAGTGTCTAATATATCAATCTTGGTCTACATTCACGTAATACCGATAAATGTCATGTCTAACTATTTCTGTATATAGATACGAGATGAAGGAACTACGAAGAACCAAGGGCGAAGGATTCCTCGACCGGGAACGGTTTGCCAAGAAGAAATCGAGAGAGTACCAAAGGAGGTCGAGGAGTACGTCTATAAAGCTTTGCTTAAACTACAAGACAAGGAGTTTATACTTGTACCATACAATTTTAAGTAAGTTCCTCACTAGCTAGTTAAATTACTCGTTGATTTCGTTATGTACTCTAACGTAAGGACTAATGGCTATGGCATCCAGATTCCACTGGATTCTCGTAGTAATTCATCCAGACAAGAGCAAGATGCTGATCATGGATCCACTGGATAAACCTAAAGCAGACTATGAAGTGATGACACGTTTGATAAATGAGGCGTTCAAAAGATATTGTCAGAAGAGCACGAGACACCGGTCATACAAAAAATCCCTTACAATCCGTACTAACTTTCTGGTACGCACGCAAGGAATATTCTTATATCGTATTTCATAGTAAATAGCTCATTCGACGACATCTTAGCTCATTCGATTTTCGCAGTGTCACAAGCAGACGCAAGGAACAAATTTATGTGGGTACTTCGTGTGCCAGTACATGCGTGAAATCTTAAGTTGCACAATAAAAGACAATGACGTGGAGGTCAGTCATGCAGACTTGACACATCGATTCGTGCCACTCAATTTCTATATACTCTTAATTTGCTTTTCATACTTACAATACCTCAAGTCGTCTCACGTAGGATTGCTTCGCTCAAATCCAAGCCATTCAGGCCAGCTACGCCTACTTCATCATGAAGGAAGTACTCAACAAAAACGGCGAGTTTTATGACGAAGACAACAACGATCCACTCCTCCATACTCATTTCTCACATCACGTGTCTCCAACCTCCGAAGACCCGTAGGCTTCTAGTTTAGGAAACTAGTTTAGGCTTTTGTTACTTCAATTTTTTTTCATTACAAAGTGTAAATAACTCTTTGTTCCTTTGAAATGGGAACCCCTTGTTTCGTCAATGCCACTTCTCTTGTCAGTGGTTGATGCTTCAGTGGGACAATCTATTTTGACTGTAAAAATGTTGTTTACTTTGTTACCAAAGCATGACAAGGCCAGAGTGATTCAAACACTGTAATTTGTGGCTGGGATAAAGACACTGCTCCAAATTAGTGAAGTTGGTATCGATTTGCTTTTATTTTCTGTTGAATGATTCTGGAGATTTGTTTTCTTTAATAATCGCAATTGACCTTTCAGAAACCTTTTGCTCCTAAGAGATACTATTCCATTGACATGTTTTGCTAATTCTGAATGTTTGTGGATGTTGCAGGAGAGGCAATTGCTTTGGGGTTATCCCTGAGAAATGCTTTGATGATTCCCACAATGTTTGCTAATTCTGAATGTTTGTGGATGTTGCAGGAGAGGCAATTGCTTTATGGTTTCAGCATTACATACTGTCCCTGAGAAATGCTGTGATGATTCCCACAATGTTATTAATCTTACCATGTGCATTATATTATTTTTTGCATAAATATTTTCCATTGCATATTTAACATTTCTATTTTTTCTCTTGGCCTTTCCATTTTACCAATAGCATCGTTGTTCCCTTCTTGTATTTCATGGTAAGTATTATCATTTGATTCTCTTTTTTTGGTTATTTAGGATATTGTGTTACATACTTACATGACAATATCTGGATAGTAATAGCAATGTTCATTTCAGTATATTTCGGTCTATCTCGCTTATTTTTCATGTCTCAGGCACACATGCATCTCTCAAGTGCTCATTTCAATTTTTAGAAATAGACTACATCTCAACTTCGCTAGTGTTTGTCTTCTTATTTTCTTCTATGGTTGCTACATTGTTCCTATTAACCTATACCTTTCTATTTAATATTTATAGTTTCTATTGGGATAATTGCAGCTATTGAATTGTTGGCGATATCACGATGAATTACAAGAAGATGGAATTCAAATGACCAAGTATATATATATATATATATATATATATATATATATATATGGCACTCATTAGTGCATATTCAAGACTTGGGAACTTCGACATGGCCAAACAAGTAAATGATGCTCTCTGGATGAAATTTTCTTTTAATTTTTCTCGCACCTTTAGGTTCCAATTCTCCTCACACATGATGTAACGTGATATTTTCTTAATTGGATAGATAATGGTTATTACTACAAAATGCTAATGTTAAGAAACTAAAGAAAATCTGCTTGAGCACATAATATCTCCGTAATATAGAATGAGGCCTACAATGTAATTTGTTATATGTGATACTTATAAAACCATCCTTGTTTCCTTAGGTTCTTTTGGATAAGGATATTGTGTGTTTGCTTTTGCTTTTCCCTCCTGCCTCTTCTAGGTTTCAAGTAGGCGAATGATTGAACACTTTCAATTGGGAACAATTGTGAACTCATTTTCAGTGCAATATGTATTAAGGTGTTTGTGCTATCTTGAAGCATGGACAAATAATGGCCTTGCACTTTCGGATAAAAGACGCATGACTCCTTATAATGGTGACACGGATCAACAAATAAGAAAAAGTTCAGTTTGTTCTGCATGGCTTATTTTGTTATCTAAACTAGTTTGGGTTGGTGTCAAACTCGAAAAAACCGAGAGAGTTTCAAGTTTAGAAGGTTCATCCGGTTCGGTTTCTCGTTCGATTTCACTTTCAGCTTTGTTTGGATTGCAAATAGTGTTGTATCCGGTACAAACTGTATCTATATTTAGGTGAGTCGATTAAGATTAGGAAGTCCACATTATTGTCCATAGATGCATGTAATCTTTAGTCTATATAAGTAATGAAGGAAAAAAACTGCACCGGTTTGTTGGCAGCACAAAATTTGTTGAGTTCATCTGATTACATATTGTCAGTTTGTCATATTTGTGTACTAAATGTTACGAGGTAAATGAGAAAATAACTACCACAATACCTAATTTGCCATTAACATAATGTGATGGTATGATCTGTATGAGCGAGTAGACCAAAAACATTGTCATGCATAGAGCCACAGATTGTTTCGAACAATTGCATATTTTCTGCCTTTAAGTCAAATCATATGCATGCTATAAGCCCTTCCATAAGAGATAAAACCCTTTTCAGCAAATTCATACATTTTTGCCAATGACACATGACTGATGATTCTGTCTTGGTATTCTCACTTCACTAAGAAATACTCCCTCCATTCCAAAAATAAGGCGTGGTTTGACTTAGCACGGTCTCCTAAACTATACTTTGACCTTTGATTTCTCTTATCCAATATCATTCATACAAACAAAATCACTATCATTACAAAGTACTTTTAAATATGAATTCAATGGTATCACTTTTATATCACAAAATTTTTATATAGTTAGACAAATTATTGGTCAAAGATTTCAAAGTTTGAATCTTGAAATGCGTGCATGCCTTATATTTTGGAATGGAGGGAGTATATGTTTTACCCCATACATTCCATTATTTGTGCTACTGCTCACATACTCATCAGGGATCATAAAGCACATGACTAATCTTTTCCCTTCCTTTTCATGTATTCCGTAGGCTTGTTTGGATGAGTATTTATAGGAGGATGCCCCATTTGACATATGTAGCTGCCAGGTGAGTGGCCTAGCTTTATATTTCCAAGCAATGAGCTTTCAATTTTCATAGTCTGTTGCTATTGTTGAGTGGGTTCAACTGCCTTTATTCTTTGCCAATTGTTAGCACAACTTTGTATTTCTAAATTCTGTTGCTATTGTTCAGTGGGTTCAACTGCTTGTTTGCATGAGTATTTATAAATTCTGTACAGAGGGCATGGCTAGCACTGCCTGAGGCTAGCCACAAATGCCCGTTTTTTATTTTCCTGTGTCGGACTATCAGTGACGATTCTAACCAAAAACCGTTACCGGTTTTTGGTTAGAACCGTCACTGATATCCTTCATATTAGTGACGGTTCTAACCAAAAACCGTCACAAATAATATTATCTGTGGTAGTTCTAGAACCGTCACTGATAATCCTCCATTATCAGTGGCACTAAATCGGTGGCGGTTCGAAAACCGTCACTGATGGTAGTTACGAATCGCCACTGATAACCTTTTTCAAGGTAGTGTCTGCGCGTGAAGCATGTGAGCTTATCCAAACGGACGAACGGGGATGCAAGCGAATTGAAGTAGAACAATGCATATATGTATGCACGTTGCTGCGTATATATACACTAGCGTTGTGCGTGTATGAATACTGGAACATATACATCGAAGTTTATGGACAGAGTAGCAGACCGGGGAGACAGAGAGCAGCAGTACTTATTATTGTTCAAGAAGTACTAACAAGGACACATACGCGCCAAATACTTTTCAGTTAAATTCATTATTTAATTGGACAGAATTATTAAGCCATACTAAAAATTATTAGGTGAACTTAAATTTTATTGGGCATTTAATTATTTTAATTGGAGATGCAAAGCTACCACTATTTTATTTAATTATATGCTGCCCATATTTAATCTTTACAAGACTTAAGTAAAGATAAGTTTAAAAGAACTTTAAAAGAGAAATATTACATATGGAATAAACGGTGCTATTGCGAAGAGCTCGTGAAGCTGACCGAAGTGAATCATACCTTTCCTAAATTTTGCAGGTTTCGTGAGCTGAGGACCGTTCCACGTCACGCCTCACACGGTTCACGCTACGCTCGCCGGCTCGCTGAGGAGCTCGGCTCACTCTTTCCCCCACGCGTCATGCGCCCCTCGCGAGACTCGAGAGGCTTCGTCCCCCACTGTTGCTTCCTTCCCCCATGCTCCGCGTGCCCCTCGCGAGACGACGAGAGGCTTCGTCCATCAGTTCCTGTGGAGCCTTTGAGGAGCGACGCTCCCCGCACTTGCATCCTGTCCTCGGATGTCTCCTCGCCTCCTTCGCTCTAGCACCGGCGATGTTCCTCTCCACCCCTTCCTGTCTCTAGCGTGCCCCCGGCCCCCTCCTGCCGCTTCTAAGGACCGTTGATGCCCATACCTGCCCACTCCGCCGCTTCTTCTCCCGCCGATGTCGGTAGTTGCCACGGTTTGATGTTTGCCACCAACCCTATACATCATCCCCTCCCTCTCCTTATCTGCTGGTTGTTTTTTTTACCCACATAGATTTCCTCATTTGATCGATCTTTATCTGGAGTTTTGGTGCTTTTTGATATTTCCATGTGGGTTTTCCCTATCGCTGGGCTCGGACCAATCCGCGGATCTGTCAGTGCGATGGGGGGGTTAGTGCGAGATGCGATCTGGGAACAGCAAGGCAGCCTCGGCGTTGTTGTCAGGCGTCTGCAAGGTGATGAAGGGGAATGGGAAAGGGGAGGACCGGAGCGGGCTAGCCCTGCTACTGCTGCCGACCTTTGCATGGGTGTGGTTGCTGTAGCTTTCGAGCAAGGGATCCGCTCTACAACGAGCTGTCGCACGCTTGCGTCGGCTGGTTCGTCACCGTCCCGTGCATCGGCGACTTCGTCTTCTACTTCTCGCAAGGCCAAATCGAGCAGGTCCGCCTCCCGCTCATGATTCAGTCCGAGGGTTGGTTGGCTTCACACGCTGATTTGCTTTCTTTTAGGTGGAGGCTTCCATGAATTAGGTCGCCGCAATCAGATGCGCCTCTATGATGTGCCCTCCAGGATCCTTTGCCGTATCATCAGTGTCGAGCTTAAGGTACCTCCTTTTGACCACTTTCGCTCTTCAATTTCGCTCTGTGCAAACAAAATTTTCATGTGTGCTTCGATTTCCATTCAATTGGTTTATTTGTTCCGGAGATTTTGCTAGGCGGGGCTAGACACCCACAAGGTCTATGTGTAGCTCATGTTGATGCCAGAGCCTGAAGTGCTTTTGTGGATTTCTTGGGGAAAAGATTTGAGTATCTTTTTTATGGTGTAAGGGAGGAGATGTTTGTCTGTGCTCGATTTGTTTCTGCAGCAAAGTGAGATCGAGACAGTGAAGATGAATTATACGCCAGTCTCCACATTGGCTTTGCCAGCAGTGCGGTCCTTCTGCAAGACGCTGACCACGTTGGACACCAGCATGCACAGTGGCTTCTCTGTGCTACGCCACCACACTGATGAGTGCCTCCCTCCCCTGGTACTTGTGAATTTTACCCTAGAAGAGGGGAAAATGTGTTTTTTCCAATCCTTGTCTATGGCTTGTCATCGGTTTGCATCGGTTGACTTGATTTGTTTGCCAAGACATGACTCAGTCGCCTCTCACACAAGAGCTTGTGGAAAAGGATCTACATGGGGCATGGACTGGCGCTTTCGCCACATCTTTTGTGGTAACTTTGTGTCCTTTCCTTTCTACAATCCATATCACTTTTACGTCGCTATGTACCTATGTAATTTGAGGCTGATAGATTTACCATACAATCAGTTGTAGTTTCCTTTCATTTTGGGTAGTGTAGAATAGAGTAATAGACCATTCAGGATTTCTAGATTATCTTGGCCGGTATGGTACTGCCTTCTTATGGCCTTAATTACTCCGATATATCAACACACATTCAACCTTGCATGCTATCAAGGACCTCATGTAGTGGTCTCCTCGAGATCATTTGAAATGCTAAACAAACATCATTTTGTACTCCGTAAAGGAATGAAGCAAACAAAAATCTCACTTAACGGGGCAAACGAAAAAGTGATCTATTAGTATGGGAAAATAATGAAATTTAGTTGAAATCCGAGCAGAGTTATTTATACTGTAGGTTGATTGATTTATATATTTGTTTCTGCAGCAACATGGAGGGAGAGGGACAAACTGATGCAGCTGAGGTCTAAGCGGAAGAACTGTGGCTCTTTCTTTTCGTCCGATCACACCTTTTGCTCAACACGTGCTCTTTCTCAACCCGTACTCTTTCTTTTCGTCCAATCACACCTTTCTCAACCCGTGCTCTTTCTTTTCGTCCAATCACACCTTTTGCAAAATTGTGATTGTTTTTCCCCTTTACAGAACCCGTGCTCGCTTGGATGGTGTAAATAAAGACGATGTCCTGCTGAATTCCAGCACGCATTCCAGATGGTTGATACTGGTTGTGGTTCTATGTAACTAAAAGTATATATTATATGGCCCTAAGAACTGGCTTCTGTAAATTCAGACAAAGTTTCAGAGTAAGAACTAATCCTTGAAAAAGAAAAAAATCCGTGTGTCGTGTTTGTGGGCACATTGGGCGTTTCATCCAATTCCTTTCCCGAAAATCAAATGATTGACGAGAAGTTGCCTGGCTCATCAATTCCAGCGATCTAGTTTTTACAGGCTGCTTGTAATAAAGTGAAGTTTCGTGGCCCAGATGACGTTGGGCACCATGTTGGCAGCATGAACATTAACTTCATCTAGAGATGACCTTGGAGTAGTAGTACTGTAGCCGGAAATATTGTATTGTTCCATTTTCCGACAACCTGCTGCTGTTGGATGTAGCGAGAGGATTGCAGAGGTCTCTGGGGCTGCAGTTCACGCATATGTGAGCTCAGTGTGATTCTTCTTCATACTGTTTGCCTCATACATTCTCTTGTATTATGGCAGCAATCTACCGGCCCTAGGAAGGCATTCTACATGCACGTCTGTCCTCACGTATTCGCGTACCAGTGTTCAGATGCAGCACATAGAGCGTGGGGGCATGTAAATAAAGTGTGAGACCAACCAGTCTTCAGATTCAGCAGCATAAATTATACATTTACAGATTTAGGAAATGTCTCATCTCATATTTAGTTACCAACTTAAGTAGGATTTGGACTTCTATTGACACTCACTTATATTTAGAGCATTGTTGTGAAAAAGGTATGCGCTTGACGGATGGACGTGATACCGCTAAGCGATTAATAGTAATATGGCCGATTAATCAGAATTTAACAGATGATTATGCGTTCTTATTAGTATATTTATTTACATTTAGAATTAATTAGAAATATTTTAGTTACCTAAAGTTATTGTAAATTATCACTCTACAAAACATGTTTTACATTTTATTGTTTATACTTCATCTTAAAGATATGTACTATAAACACTATAACACAATATTATAAACCAATTTATCATACTTAGTGAATAAAAATAAGCTATTTTCATGATTAAATGGGAAAAAGGATGATTAATGAAAAAACAGCTGATTATTTGGAATATGCAGTCAAGTAATCATTTAACTGTGCTAATTGCACTCGATTAAACTATTCATAATGGTTTAGTCATCGTTACCGATTAATTGGTTGAGTCGGCTGTTTTTCATAACAGTGATTTAGAGAACTAAATGTACAGTTCCCAGGGTATGGATCCAAAGTGGGACACCCGTGCAAGTTTAGGGTCTGCAATGCACCTCAATCTGCAAAATTAGCTATTTTTTTCTTAGACGTTAGCAATTGAGAGTGAGTTCCGTTGATAATCTCCATTCAGGCCATTTTTTTCTAGACGTAGTGTTTTATACCTTCTTCTAATGCTTTCCCTGTAAAACCTATGAAAGATTGTTGATCAAGAGCATTTTAATTCCTTTTTTTATCATGTTGCTTGTCCTGTAATCTTCTTTCCACCAACATTTTACAAGCCGATCACTCACTGAAAACAGGCTATTCTTGTAACATCCTGAAAATTCAATAAAATAAAAATAAATATTTTCAAATTCGAAAATAAATGTTTTTGAGTTTTCTTGGCATTGTTGGTTCTTATTTGAATTTTATTGGATTTTTATATTGTATGAAAATCTAACAAATAGAATTAAAGAATGGAGATCATCCAAACATTATCTGAATCCAAGAAAATTACCACAATACCCTCAGAGTGATATTTACCTTTGGTAAAAATTCTAGGAACTGATCATGAGATATAACACCTTGAAAAATTCAAAAATAGAAACTCTGAAAATAGGGAAATTGTAATATCAGAATTTACATAAAATAATGAAACCATATTCTGGCTTGAAAATTTTATAGAAGCATTCTGAGATCAAATTCTTTTGAAAAACAAAGTTTCAAAAACACTAGACTTCGATTGTTCTCAATCAAAAATCAAAATCCGAAACAAGAAATTAGAGCAGTCATTGTTGTCAGAATATTGATAATTTTTCAGTAACTCATTTTAATCTGAAAATTTTACCAGACATCAAAATATATTGGAGGACCTTGGTCGAAAAGTTTCACAATTTTCTACCCCTAGTTGACCACCAACAAAATCAGAGAGAAGGAGAAATTGACCCCAATCGCCCTGTTTTCCCTTGATCACTCACTGCCATGTGGGCCAATCGTTGCTATCTGTTCGCTGGCACAATGTTGAAGTTCTCACCATCGACAATGGACCTGAACCCAACGCCGAACGCATCGTTCTTCAACCCCGCTCGCTTCCATCAAGAATTCTCGGCTCGAAGCGCAGCGAAGCTCGATTGCACGCCACGGCCCACTCGGTAGCAATTCTTGGCTATAAACCGCACTGCAACGAGCCTCCTTCTCATTCCCCTCTACTTCTCTTCACTTCCCCAGCATGAGTCGCCCAAGGCATCCCCCAAATCGCCATAGCTAGCAGACTTTGATGCTAGGGCGCGAAGCAAAATCCAAGTGATTGAGTGATCCTCCTCCCAATCCTCACGTGTGAGTATCCTTGGCCCCACCGACTCCAGAGCAAACCACAATTTCAGCTCTTCAAGGTCAGCAGCCCGCCCGCAGGCGCGCTTCTTCTCACCTCCGGTCAGACGGCGATATTTCACACCGTTCCTCCGAACTAAGCTGCAGAAACGGACTCTGGTGGCCCGTGGATGCTCAAGCCGCCACCCATTCAAGCGGAGCTACCCTCGTCTTCGTCTCCGGCAAGCCGCCATTTCCTGCCGCCTCCTCATTTAAGCAAGGCCAACCTCACACCTTCTCCGGTCGAATCCGGTTCGCCTCCACTGCGCCTGCGAGCTCTCCTCTGGTGCTGCCTTGGCGGAGATCCACCGGAGTGCCCTCGCCGCCATGCCCTAGAAGTCCTCTGTTCTTCTGTCACTGCGTTCGGGCCCGGGAAGCGAGTCGCCTGAGGTAGATGATGGAGTGAGCCAAAAGCGCTTTCGCTTTAGGAAAACGATTTCTTTAATTCAATGAATTTCAAATCGGTTTCTATATTCAACCATGAATATCTTCGTAATTTTAATTCAATTTCAATGAAACGAATTTGTATAATCATCTAAAATCAAGAGGAATATAAATATGTAGAAACATTTAATTCTTGACCTGCGGAATAACTATTTATATTAAACCTTGGTTGTAATGATAATATGGTTTATAATGGAACCCTGGGAATAATAAGAACTGAAATAGCGAAATGAATATTAATGTGATGCTAAGATCAGGATGAATTCAAATATACAAAACTATTCAATTCTTGAATCATAGAACAATTATTAAAATCAAGAATGGGATAAACACATTATTATGAACAATTATGGCACGTATGAAACATATAGCTTTTAAAACTATAAAATACATTCTTGTTTGTCTCTGGAATCATAATAAACTCAATTATGTAAAATCATCTAGTGGTGAACTCAATTTAACATAATTGCTTTGCCATCTTTAATGAACCCTATTAATGGCCATTAGCAAAATAATAGTATAATGGCTCACAAAATGATATGGTAAAGTTCATCAAGTTCCTAAAAACAGTGAGGACATATATATGTGAAAATAATTGGAATAAAGTTTAACTTGAATTCTTTTATCATAAAGAAATGTCAAATGTAACAATAATCAAATAGGAAACCTATTGCAGTTTAAGTCAAGACAATGCAAAACCAACTTTATAACGTTTCTAGGATGGTATTTTGTTAATACCTGAAAAATGAATCAAGAATCATGTATAGGTTAGTTGGAAATTAAGATTTGAAGTTGGCCGATTTAAGGTTTCAAATATGGTCATTTATGCTATTTCAAAGAAGAGATAAAATAACTCATCCAAATACCAAAATCAGTAAAATTAGTTTAAAAACACTGTACAAAGTTTGTACTACCATGATCTATAAAAAGAATCTTATTCCATTAAGGTTCGCATATTAATATTGTTAGTACAAAACCCTTAAGTGTTAACCTTTTGTTTCATTTTCCTGCCGATTCCGAATAGTGTAAACCATATGATGCCACTTCAGCCTTTTCAACAATGAATACAATGTTGCGTCTAAATGCAAAATAGTAAAATAATAGCTCATCAACATTCTATGGTATTTGTACCATCATAGTATGTGAAAACATTTCATTTATCATCTTCTTCGCATATAAAACTTATCATCGCAAATGCCTTAAGTGATAAATCGTTCACTACACATGTTCAATTCGATTTCTTGTAAAGTGAACTTTGATAATATATTAGCATTTTAAGCAATGAATATAATGTATCAGCTAAAGCCTAAAATTTACAGAATTAGCTTAGGATTGTTATACAAAGTATAAATCGTCTTATTATGAAGAAATAACCATATTTTACCATGATTTACATATTAATCTTAATAGCTTAATATCCCTAAGTAATCACATTACTTTAGAACTGTATTATGAATAAGCGAATTGTAGTTTCATTGAGTAAACCTGTGGTTAAGTTATTTGTATCACCAGATCCTTCTCAAACATGATGGAAATGTTATCAGTAGCCTAAATCAATAGATTTAACTTACGTAAAACTAATTCTAAGCGAAATCAATCAAAGATAAAGAACGAATCATTCATACTCTAACATGATCATTTAAGCCTTTTCATTAACTCACAAAGCAACTCATCTAAATCTGAATTTAGTACAGAACAGCTTAGAAATGATCTTTAGGATATAATCTACCGTAATCTAAGGAAATATTCTCATCTCATCTTGCTTTGAATCTGCATCCTAATAAAGCAAAACCCTTAAGTAATAAGAATTGGCAGAAACTCATATCATGAATAGTAAATCAATGAAGCATTACAACTAATGATTAATTCTATTAATCCAAACAATCTTTGCATCTTGAATTCGTAAAATAAGATTAATAAATTCATAAAGAGCAATCCCTGTTTCTTGTGAAGAATTTTACTTGTTCTTTCTATCTATTCACTTTTGCCTTATTGAAGTCTTTTATTTGTGTTATTTCCGTTGATCGACGTGTAGAGCCGACGTTGATGTTTTCGTCGTCATCTTCGTCTATCGCCGCTTTGTCTTCGTCGTAAGCAGTAATTAAGCAAGGCAAGCATCCTTTGACCATATTGAGCCCAGTATTTTATATTCCTTTTGTGCATCAAATTTTTTTATGCATGCGTTTACTTTATGTAAATTGCTATTTTGTGGATTGGTAGTTATACCTGTTGTCTCGTGAATCTCCTGTGATGAGTATGAATATGTGAACCTTGATAACCGTAGATTGAGGTTAGACATTACTTAATGTCATCTTGGGTATATTCGTTCATATTATTCATGCTTAGCCATGCTTTAGAATCAGCAATGTACATGATCAAATCAATATTTGTTTCCTGAAAACATTAAAAATGTCTCTGTTGGTTGCGGGTACTTTGATTAAAAACCCAAAATGAAACTATGCTTTGACGCGGGCGATTATTGGCAATAGCCGGATGTGCGAATGGAATTGCACGTAGTGTAGGGTGAAGTGTTGCTCGTGTCAGTTTAAGGACCGAGCAATGGGACGCTATTGATCCGAGATTTCCGTGCAACCACAAGGGTGAGGATGGGTTAGCCATAGCTTGTTATGTTAATTAGACATGGCTTTGTTCATTGGTAGGCGGGAGCTTGCACAGGCATTCCGGTTTGGTCTGCCTGGAAGGGTTTCCACCCGTGCAACGGTGTACGCCCTGCCGTGTTTAGAAACGTTGTGTTGGGTGTGTGAAAGTGGATCCACGGCTTGGGTGTGTGTTTCTAGTTCTACGGCGGGGGATTAACGTCCCGGGCTGGTCAAAGCCATGTCTAGGTAATGTAATGACTATGTATGGTCTTCTTGACGTCACACCTAAGGAAGTGTGTCGGGCAAAGGTTGATCATTCCTTGTGGGTAAAGTTGTACACCTCTGCAGAGTTTAAATCTAATCGATTAGCCGCGCTCGCAGTCATGAGCACTTGGTGAAGTCATTCCAATGTTAGCTTTGGTATTTTCAAAAAGGTTTATTTTATAAGTTAGCTTACCCCCCACAGATGACCCAATACTATACCATGTGTTGGCAAGTATTGGTATCACCACAGCCATGTGTTGTCAAAGAACTGGATATATACCGTGCGATGGCAATGATTGATTCGTCGCTCACGTCATGGAGGACGGTGAGTGTTATCTATTCTTTACTTATTTGTTATCAATCAAATGCTCTTATAAATTCCGTTTGCAAATAACTTGGTTTACAAATAAAATTCGCTTTATGCAAATTAACTGTAGAAGCTTTTCCTTTGAAATGGCCTGCATGTATTGTAGGTTTTGCTCAAGTCTTGCTGAGTACGAAAGTACTCACCTTTGCCTAATTATATTGTAGGTGGTTGAGTTAGCGCGGCTTCGAGTCTCTTTTCGTCGCAGGTTGCGGGATTTTCTTCGTCGTGTTCTATCTGGTTTTATGCCTGGTCAGTTGCCTGCGGGTCGGTTGGGCAAACTACAGGATATTGCTTCTTTGCTGCTAATTCTCTGAGTTGTAATATTTCTTTATATTATCGTTTCCGCTTAATTATTTATTGTATGGTTGTGATTTCCAATTGTTGTAAACATGTGAGTGCTAGCTACTGATCCAGAGAATAGCACAGTAATCACATTGTAACATCCTGAAAATTCAATAAAGTGAAAATGAATAATTTAATTTTGAATATTATTATTTCTGAGTTTCCTTGCCATTGCTGAATTTTATTTGGATTTCTTTGGAATTGTTCTTCACATGAAAAATTCAATAAATGGAAAATAAAGAAGGAAAAATAGAAAAAGGCAAGAATACAAAAAAGTAAAAATTTATAAAAGTGCCATGAGAACCCTGATCATTCAATTGAATCATTTTAGCCAGCAATTGAAATGTTATGCATAAAGAAATGAGGAGATAAAAGGAAAAGACAACATTTAAATCAAAATAATGCAATGTCAGAATTTTCATAAAATAATGGAACCGTATTTTGACATGAGAATTTTATAGAAGCATCCTGAGATTTAATCCTTTTGAAAAACAAAGTTTGAAAAATAATAGAATTCAATTGATCTCAAAGGAAAATCAAAATTTGAAACGCAAATCAGATCACCATTGCCGTGTGGGCCAATTGTTGCTACTCCGCTCCGTTGGCACATTGGAGAAATCCTCGCCGACACAATGGCCCAGAACCCTGCTTCCAGACTCTTCTCCTCCAACACCGTTCGTTCCATCGCCAACCTCCGTTCGCTTCCACTGGAACTCTCCCGGCTTGGAGTACACCCACTACCGAGCTATGCATGGCGCCTCAGAGACCACCAGCAAGCTTCACTTCCCCTCCACTCACTTCTTCTTCGTTCTTTTCAAGCCAGATCAAGCCCTTCCATTTCCTCCATTTGCCGCAAGTTCCAGAGCTCAAACCCACTCGCGGTTCTTCCGAATCACCACCATTTCCAAATTCCTTGAGCTGGAGCATCACCACACCCTCATCGAGCTAAAGCCCCACCAAAAATCGTCTTCTTCCATGCGAATTGGAGTTGCCGCTGCGCGCCATCTTCCTCCATGAATGGTCACGATGGGAGCTCAGCTCAGATACTCTCTCAACCGAAGGAACTCGAAAATGGACTCCTGGTGGCCCGTGGATGCTCCCAAGGCTGCCGATTCAAGCCGAATCCTCTCCGGTCATTTTCTTCATCTGGTCACCGCCATGGCCACCACCGAGCTCCTCGCCATACCACCTCGGCCATCTCCGCCGAATCGGTTCCAGTCCGAAGCACCTCGCGAGCCCTTCCTCTCCATGCCTCGTGATTCGCGGAGGATCACCGGAGACCCTCCGCCAAGCCCTAGCCATCCTCTGTTTTTTTTTGTCATTGCAAAGGGGCTCATGAGCCACCGCCAGGGGAAGAAGGCTAAGTCCAGAAAGGCATTTTCTATGCTGGTAAAGCGTATTGACATATTAGTTGTTGATTTCCCAAAACCAACTAGTGATTAAACTCGATAACTTGTGTATTGTTAGTCACGCATCAAAGGAAATAAATTTGTATATTTATTTAAAATCCGAAGAATCTAAATATGCAAACATATTACATTTTTGAATTACGAACAATGTATTTAATGGTCCATGATTATAGTCGCATTATGGTCTTTAATAAAAGTTGTGCACAATATGTTGTCGATAATAAAATAAATTCCTATCTGCTTAGAAGACTAGGATGAATTTGAATATATGGAAACATTTAATTTCTGAATCCCGTAACATTTGTGAGAAGTTAAAATGGTATAGACTCTATTATAAGCATTTTTGTGCATATGAGAAATATGGCACATATGAAACATATAACTTTTAAAACAATAAAATATAGTCTTGTTGTCTCCGGAATCATAATAAACTCAAATATGTAAAATCATCTAATGTCGAACTCAATTTAACAATACTTGCTTCATAGTCATTAATTAACCATGTTATGGCCGTTAGCAAAGTATATGGCAAAATGGCTCACAAAATGGTATGGCAAATTGCATCATGTTCCTAAAACAAAGGAGGACATATGGGTGTGAAAATAATTGGAATGACGTTTAAACTTGAGTTCCTTTATCATAAAGAAATGGCAAATGTAACAATAGTCAAATAGAAAACCTATTGCGCTTAAAAGCAAAACAATGCAAAACCAACTTTAAAACATACCTAGGATTGCTACCTGCTAATGCCTGAAAAATGAATCAAAGATCGTGTATGGTGTAGTTAGGAACTCAAAACGAAACGTGGCCGATTTAGGGTTTGCAAATGTGGTCATTTAGGCTATTTCAACAATAGATGAAATAACTCATCCAGATACTAAAATCAAGAAAATTAGTTTAGTAACACTGCACAAAGTTTATACTACCATATTCGTAAAAAGAATCTTATTTCATTAAGATTTGCATATTCTTCTTGTTAGCCCAAAACCCTTAAGCGTTAACCTTTTGATTCACCTTTTGGCCGATTCCGAATAGTGTCAACTTAACGATGCCACTTAAGCCTTTTCAACAATGAATATAATGTATCAGCTAAAGCCTAAAATTTATGGAATGAGCTTAGGATTGTTATACAAAGTATAAATCATCTTATTATGAAGAAATAACCATATTTCATCATGTTTTGCATATTAATCTCGATAACTTAATAACCCTAAGTAATCGCATTACTTTAGACATTAATACGAATGATTAAACTTTAGGTAATAATGAAGGAATCCGTAGTTAAGTTATTTTTATCACCAGAGCCTTCTCGAATGTCATGAAAATAATCCCAAAGAGCCTAAATCAAGAATCTAGCTTGCATGAAACTAATTCTAAGCAAAATCAATTAAAGGTAAAGCGCTATTAACTCATACTCTAATATGATCATTTAAGCATTTTCATTAACTCGCAAAGCAGCTCATCTAAATCTGAATTTAGTAAAGAACAGCTTAGAATCGATCTCTAAGATATAATCTACAGCAATCTAAGAAAATATCCTTATTTCATCTTGCTTTGACTCTGAATCCTCATAAAGCAAAACCTGTAAGTATATAAGATTGTCAGAACTCATATCATGAATAATAAATCAATGAACTTTGTAACTAATAATTACTTCTATTTAATCTCAACCGATTTTAGCATCTTGAATTCGTAAAATAAGATTTATAAACCCATAAAGAGCAATCCCTACTTCGTGTGAAGAGTTTTAATTGTTCTTTCTATTTTTGTTCTTTCGCTCTTATTGAAGTTTATTGTTTTGCGTTATTTTCCGTTGTTCGACGAGTAGACCCGACGTCTCTAGCTTCGTCTTCGTCGTCGTCAACCGCAATCCTCGTCTTCGTCGTAGTCGGCAATTGGGCAAGGCAAGCATCCTTTGACCATATTGAGCCCAATATTTTATATTCCTTTTTGTGCATCAAATTGTTTATGCATGCGATTACTTTATGTAAATTGCTATTTTGTGGATTGGTAGTTATACCTGTTATCTCGTGATCCTCCGTTGATGATTATGAACATGTGAACCTTGATAACCATAGAGTAAGGTTAGACATTTCTTAATGTCATTTTGGGTATACACGATCATATTAACCTGCTTAGCCATGCTTTAGAGTCATTAATGTACATGATCAAACCAGTATTTGTTTCCTGAAAACATTGTAAATGTCACTATTGGTTGCGGGTACTTTGATTAAAAACCCAAAATGAAACTATGCTTTGATGCGGGCGATTATTGGCAATAGCCGGATGTGTGAAAGGAATTGCACGTAGTGTAGGGTGGAGTGTCGCCCGTGTCAGGTTAAGGACCGAGCAATGGGACGCTATTGATTCGAGATTTCCGTGCAACCACAAGGGTGAGGATGGGTTAGCCATAGCTTGTTACGTATTTGGATATGGCTTTGTTCATTGGTAGGCGGGAGCTTTGCACAGGCATTCCGGTTTGGTCTGTCTGGAAGGGTTTCCACCCATGCAACGGTGTACGCCTTTGCCGTGGTTAGAAACGCTAGTGTGTTGTGTATGCGTGAAAGGGCCCACGCCATGTGTGTGTGTTTCTAATTTCACGGCGATTAACGTCCCGGCTGGACCAAAGCCATGTCTAAGTAATGTAGCGAACTATGTATGGTCTTCTTGACGCCACACCTAAGGAAGTGTGTCGCAATGGTTGATCATTCCTTGCGGGTAAAGATGTACACCTCGCAGAGTTTAAATCTAATTAATTAGCCGCTGGCATGTCATGAGCACTTGGTGATTTCATTCCAATGCTAGATGTTTTATTATTTCAAAAGGGTTGGTATCATTTTGTTTTGCAAACCGTGTCTTATGTCAAAGGGCCGACATTGATGGAATTTCGTGAATGTGAATGATTCGTCGCTCACGCCATGGAGGACCGTGAGTGTTATTATGCTTTACTTATTTGTTATCAATGAATTAAATGCTCTTACAAATTCCGCTTTGCAAATAACTTGGATTTACAAATTCAAATTCGCTTTATGCAAACTAATCTGTAGAAGCCTTCCTTCAAGTGGCCTCGCATGTATGATAGGTTTTGCTCAAGTCTTGTTGAGTATGTAAAATACTCACCCTTGCCTAATTATATTGTAGGTGGTTTAGAATGCGAAGCTTGTTGTCCATCGAAGTTGCGGATTTTCTTCGCGTGTTCTATCTGAAGTTTATGCTCGTCAGCTGTTCGGGATTGGATGGGTAAACCACAAGGCTTGCTTTTTGCTGCTATATTTCTCGAGTTGTAATATTTAATTGTATAATCGCTTCCGCTTAATTAACGCTTTTGTATGGTTGTGATTTCCAATTGTTGTAAATATGTGAGTGCTAGCTACTGATCCAGGGAATAGCACAGTAATCACATGGAGGTTCCTGTTCGTCAGAACGGGGTCTCACACACATGGAGGTTCCTGTTCATCAGAACGGGGTCTCACAATTCTTCTCCAGATACTCAGCTCCAAATCCGCTTCTTTGCCTGGCCGCCCTGGTTACGAGACGAAGGTAAAGAAGAAGGTAGCTTTGAATAAAAGAAAAGAAGAAAGGTGGTTCAACTCATCATCTAATATCCGCACAAAAAAGTGCCTTTGTTCTAACATGCTTTCCTCGTGGTTGCCTAGAATCTTATATATCCATCTCTGTGCGCTTTACCCTTTGTGCTGTATTCATGATTACTGGACAACAAGAGAGAACAATGCCATTAGAACAGAGGCTACGTTCAATGTTTAGGAATCAAGGATCGATCTTAGAAGCATTACGTTTTGTGAGCATACTGATGTTTCTAAGCTCATTTACATTCCTTTGTTAGTAACGAATACTTCTTCAGTATCAGCTCAGACGCCACATTCTGTCACTTAATTCGTCCGAATTCCAGAAACGGAGAAAAGATATCTCCGAATCTTGGATTAGAACTTCCTGAATCGAAAGATTGGATTGTCTGAATCCCATTTCCGATGTTGGATTATCCGGGTGAATGTCCTGAGCCAATCTGGATGGTTTGGCGGCCCCTATTTTCAGCATATTCTACTCTTTTCCAAATATTTCCAAATTCAAACTCCAAACCACTTTGAACACCAATTCAAAATTGTTTGTACCAGAATTTGGCAAGGTATGGTCAATTTGTTAGGCTAAGGATAAAAACGATATTTTGGCTGATACCGGGCCGGGTAAGAAAGTAAAAGTGTTAAACATAGAATTATAACCGATATTGGTTTAAAGATGGGATTTGTCCGTACAAAGGCCGATGTGGATCGTGGTCGACAAAACTCATCGAAGAGGGATACAATTAGCCAATGCACTATAAAAGATGATCAAGGGCGAGCAAAGACAACTCCTAATCAAGCAAACAACTAGCATTTACTTTCTTTCTTATCAACTAGGAGTAGCTCTGTAATTTATATTCTTTCTTGTAATCCGATCTTGACCAATAAAGTTGCGCATCGCTGATTGTTGGTATTCATTGATTACACTAGGTTTGATTTTCTTCTATATTGTTGCGCATTGCCTTTTTCAGAAAAATCTACCTTTCAATATCTAATCAGCCTTAATTGGTTGTTTAAACTTATCGTTACACTTGATTTGATTGGTTATTAATAATTGTTTACATCTTTGCAGATTTTTCACGTTAGATCGGCTTTGAGTGTATATTTTCTATTTTTTATCTTATCGATTGCAGGATCAAATCGGCTGGCACCTCAAACCTAATTGAACCTGGCGTTCTCATGTGTTTGTGTTGATAAATCCATGTTACATTCACTACTACTGAATCCGACTTTTGCTACGGCCCATCAAGACACTTCCAGACGCAACCGGGATCGATAGTTAGATCAGTCCTGCTCAATGGCTACAGTTCGCGGGATGATACGGTTGAAGACACGAACCGATCGATGAGATCACATCAAGATGAGGTTAGGTCACGAACCGGTACTATTTAGTGGGTGCAATAGTACGGTTCGTGACACGAACCGGCATCGACAGATATCATCAAGCACGGTTTGTGTCTTCAACCGCATCGAGTCCCACTTAAACTTCTTCCTCCGCCTCCGCCAAACCCAGATCATTCCAGTGCGCGAAAAGAACAGTGGAGCTTCGGCCAAGAGCTTGAAAGGAGGGGAGGTGCTGCCCAAAATTTCAAAATTTTGGTCATTTTACTCACAACCAAGGTAGCTAAGGTTAGTAATATCATTCCTCACTTCATTTGGTGTTAAATGGAGCCTCTTTTTGCTTGAATTATGAAGAAAATTTGATCTTTTCCCATGATTGATCAAAGATTATGAATGTAGAGGGAGGTGCTGCCCAAATTTCAAAATTTTGGTCATTTTACTCGCAACCAAGGTAACTAAGGTTAGTAACATCATTCCTCACATCATTTGGTGTTAAATGGAGCCTCTTTTTTGCTTAAATTATGAAAAAAATTTGATCTTTTCCCATGATTGATGAAAGATTAATATGAATGTAGAGATCTACCTTGATCTTTTCAAATAGGATACAAAAACTTGTTGTGTAAGCTTAGAATTTGCTTGGATTATAATGTAGCTCGCATTTAATGTGTGGATCTAGCTTAAATTTAGGTTTTAGTTCCATCGATCAATGAAGGATGAGGTTTGGTTGCACATAGTCGGGGGGAGAATGGTGCATGGAAATCATGGAGTTTGGGATCTTCAAATGGCAATGGTTATGTGGAAAAGAAGAAATTTAAATTCATTTGCTAATTAAAATAATATCGAAATATGAATGGCTTTATAGAAAATATAAAATGAGTTCAATATTTGAGAAAAGTTTTCAAAAATACTTTGGAATATTTTAAACTTAGAAAATTACTTCTAGTATAATTTTGGTTTTAATTTCCATCAAGAAATTATTTTTGAAAACATCATTAATTAAGTGCTAGAGATTTAGAAAAAATAAAAATAAATGATTGAATAATAATTTAGAAATTTTAGGGTGTTACAATTTCAACAGAATTTGCAAACAAAGTCGCTGTGAATTTTGTTCTAATTTTGAATCCGCACTCGACCGACCAATTCTTTTTGTAGGTTGCAAAACTTGTTGTGTGGGTTTATATTTTGCTTGGATTATTATTTAGCTCGGATTGAAGGTGTGGATCTAGCTAATATTTAGGTTTTGGTTCAACAATTCATTATCGGAAAATGAGGTAACAGCTTATCTTGATGTAACATAATGTAGATGGACCGGCGATGGATGTACATGGATCGACGCTCCCGGAGTTCTTGCAGGTTTGCAAGATTTTCTTCGTCGGCCGATGCACACATGACGCTTGCCTACATATGCTGTCCATGCATAGATCGCAAGAATGAGAAGGAGTGGCCAAAATCCAGCCACCTTCACTTTCATTTGCTCACAAGAGGTTTAATGTCAAACTATACCGCTGGACCAAGCACGATGAAGAAGAGATTATACAGAAGACGGTGAAGAAGAAGAGGCGACAACAATATCCCGGACGCCGTCAACACGGTTCGCTCAAGATACATTGGGGAGTGTGGTGATGATGACCTAGACCAGATGTCATGTGATGGAGAGGAGAATACATCGATGAAAGACAATTTAAAAGTTCCAAATACAGTATGGGAGGACCACGGAACACTTGTTGTACCCAAACCGCCGACAGGCCCATAAAAAGTTGCGTATCACACTAGAACCGATGCAATGGAAGGCGACCAATGGATTGTCCGATAAGGATTCGATGAGTTGTTATGCCTCATAAAGAAGTTACTTCCAGAGGGGAACACACCGCCGAAACTACGCACGATGCCAAACAAGTTGTCCGCCTTTGGGGTTGGAGGTACGAAGATACATGCATGTCGTAATGATTGTATCCTTTATCGCAATGAGTATGAGGATTCTGAAGCTTGTCCGGTGTGCAAAATCATGTATAAGACCAGCGTGATGACCTGTGTGAGGTAGAGGGCAACAGAAGAAGAAGAGACCTCCTGCTAAAGTGGTGTGGTATTTCCTGTAATCCCCGATTGAAGCGCTTATTTGCGAACAAAGCGTGATGCCTGATGATGCGCTGCACAAGGAAGACCGTAAGGACGACGGAAGGCTAAGGCACCTTGTCGATGGCTCCTAAAGGAGGAAAGTCGATAGAACATACCCAACTTTGCCGAGGATGCAAGGAACATAAGGTTTGGGTTGAGTACGGATGGGATAAACCTGCTCGGCGATATGAGCAAGAGTCACAAGACTTGGCCCGTGACTCTATGTATCTACAACCTTCCTCCTTGGTACGTGTATGAAGCGGAAGTACATTATGATGCCATTGCTTATCCAAGGCCGAAGCAACCTCGAAATGACATTGATGTGTACCTCAAACCGTTGGTTGAAGATCTGTTAACACTGTGGAATGATGGTGTACGGTATAGGATGAGTACAAAGAGAGCACTTCACTCTCACGTGCATTGCTATTCAGAACCATCAACGATCGCCCTGCACTTGGTAATCTATCGGGCCTATCTATCAAAGGATATAAAGCCCGCATCCACCGCTTAGAGGATACGGACAAGAAGTACCTAAAAATTCTCGAAAGGTTGTGTACATGGGCCACCGAGGTTCCTCCATATGAAGGACCCGTACATGAGGAAGGGTGAGAATTTTGATGGGACAAGAGAAACGTAAGAAGCCCATGCATCGCAAAGGACGCTTGTATTTTCTTTTGGTAAAGGATCCGAAAGTAGTATTTGGAAAAGGTCCTCGTAGCAAACCCGTCTCCGACCAACAAGGTCACACGAAGGCCATTTGGAAGAAGAAGTCAATATTTTGGGACTTACCTTATCGAAAGACTTAGAGGTCCGCCACTCATCGGACTTCATGCATATCACGAAGAATGTCTCGTGAACCTACTAGGTTTCTAGATATGTACAGAAGTCAAAAGATACACTTCAAGCACGAAAGGACCTACAACTATTGGGACTCGTGAACGACCTACATCCGGAAAAGAGAGAGAAAGGACAACATTACCTCCACCCCATGAGCTACACTCGAGCAAGGAAGAGAAAAAAACATGATTAAGTTCTTGAACAAGGTGAAGGTCCTTCCGGATACTCCTCGAACATAAGGAGACTCATAAACATGAAAGAGAATAAAATCGCATACATAAAATCCCATGATTGTCATGTGTTGATGACACGCTTGTTCTAGTGGCGGTGCGAGGTATTCCGCTAGATTGGGTACGAGGACAATCATAAAGTCGTGTTTGTTCTTCAACGCTGTGTCGCAGAAGGTCATCGAGCCAATAAGTTATCTAGTCCGCATGATGACATGGTCAATAGTCCGGTTAGCCTTGAGATGATCTTCCTCCATCCTTCTTTGATATTATGGTCCATCTCATGGTCCACATTGTTAAAGAGATAGAAATTTCTCGACCTGTGTTCCTCCACAATATGTTCCCTTTCGAGAGGTACATGGGTATCCTAAAGAAGTATGTTCAGAATCGGTCTCGCCTGTATATCGTGATTATGCAGGTGTCAAGACAGAGGAGGTGATCGAGTTTTGTGTAAGTTACATGGATGATCTGAATCTGATTGGCCCCTCAGATCACGCCATGAGGGAGGCTACGGGAAAAGGAACTTTAGGGAGAAAAGAATCCTATAGCGACGATCTACTTGCATTTAAACAAGCACATTTCACGGTATTGAAACAAGCAATCAGAGTGGCTCCATATATCTATGATCACGAGATGAGTCTACGCTACCAATACCCAGAGAAGTCGATAAGTGGATCGCAAAGGAGCAAATGGATCATTTTGCGCTTGGTTACAAAAGCAATCATTGGGCAAGCAAACAGCATTTATGAACAATTGAAACTCATGGCTCGAGGACCGCCCACAACAATCATATCATTCCAAGGGTATGAGATAAATGGGTACACATTTTACACGACAACCCAGATAGCAAGAGCACCAACCAAAACAAGTGGTGTCTCAGATAGATGCCTTGGACAAAATGGAAAGATGGACACCTACTATGGTTTCATAGAGGAGATCCGGGAGCGGAGTACGGGCCATTAAAAGTTCTCTGCTTTCGTGCCAATGGGTCAAACCGACACCGTGGATATCGATAAGTATGGTATGACAACTGTGGACCTCAAGCAAGTGGCCTATAGGACGAACCGCTCGTGTTCGCTAATGATGTGACATGTATTCTATGTGATGGACATGGACAAAGAAACCTAAAAAGGTATGAGAAGACTAGCAAGAGCGATCACCAAGGCGCCACGTGGTTCTTCCGTAAAAGAAGGATTGTCGGAGTTGAGGGCGCCACGGACGAAGAAGAGTATAATCGGCCCGACGAGCTGCCTCCTTTCACGGTGGACGAGACATTAGTGTCTCCAATGATACAGAGGAAACTCCCACGATGCCGCGATCATAATGAAGGATCACTTGTAAAAGCAAAGTGTGTTAGCAAATAAGGATTGCTTTGCTTTCTTTTGTTGTAATAGACTACTAACATACTAGTTGATCACATTCCTCTAGTGGTTCTCCTGTTGTCTGTATTTTGTGTTGAAATTGTACTAATATTTGACTAACAATATTGTTCAAAGTCTCTCTAGTGGTTCAAGATCTACCATACTTAGCTCAAAACCATCAACTAAACAACCCTTACTACTAATACTTGTGTATTTTCAACCACTTATCACCGCAAGACTAAAACACCAAACAGCTTTTAACCAAAGAAACCGCACTACTAATACTTGTGTATTTTCGGATCAGAATGGGACATAATGACTTTCTTGTTTTTGCAACAAAACATCAACATAACAAATTTCTTCCCAGAGCAGCGCCAAAATCTTTTGAATTCTCGAACTCAACTCTAAGCAAATCAACCATTATCAACTCGCAAGCAACCAATATTCCTCCGTAACTTGAAGATTCCACAACATTCAATTGTCCGATTAGCACAAACGGTTTGAAAACAGAGCCGTCAGTGATGATCGATCAATTCAAATCAGCAAATGCGCCATATAATTAAAAGAAGTAGGATTGCATTATATATATAAGAAGATAATAACAAAAGTATTATCGTAAGCATTATAATGCTTTATAGATTGCATTATAAGAAGCATTACAAAAATACTTTAACTACAAAAGACTAGCTAGCTACTCGCCGTCGTGGGAGGGGTGGCCGAGGGTCGTTGCCGCCCTCGCCGCGGCCATCCGGACCTCGCCGAGCCGCCGGTTCGATCATTGTCCAACTCCAACTGTCGCGATATCCTCCCGACGAGTCGCATTGCTGCTTGCCGGAGGAGGAGGACGGCGCAGGCGCCGGCGAGGGCGGAGGCGGAGTCGATCGAGGGGCGCGGAGGAGGCGGAGTCGACGGAGGAGCGCAAGCGAGGCGAGTCGATCGGAGGGGCGCGAGCGAGGCGGATGCGCCGTCGAAGGAAGCGGAGCAACAGGAGGAGATGGCGCCGCAGAAGGCTGCAGCCTATTGGCGCATGGTCATGCCGACGGGTTTGGGCGGAGGTGGCAGCGCTTGGTGAGCTGGAGCTATCGGAGGAGCTCTTTGGAGGAGCCATTGGAGGAGGAATTGAGGTTGGGTGGAGCTCGTTGCTATCGAGGAGCTCATTGCGCAAACTTGCGTTGGGAAGTTCTGCTTCGGGAATCGGAAGACGAAACGATCAAGCGATTTAATAGATAAACAATCCCGTTGGTGTATCAACCGATCGATGCTCTCACATCGGATCGATGCTCACATCGATCGATAAATGACATCATCCTGCTGGATACAACAACCGGATCGATGGCTCGATTTGGCGCTCAGGAATCGGAGCCCTAGGCACTATTAGTCCTGCTGAATACACCAACCGGGATTGTTTATTGAAAAAGAATTCGCTAAACACAAGAAATTAAAAAAGGCTAAATAAAAATCATTTAATGAAACAATCGCAACAAATAAAAAAAAAAAAGAAAAAGAATTCGTTAAACACAAGAAATTAAAAAAGCAGAAGAGCTAGATGGCGCGAAGGGGCTCGAACCCGAGACCTCACGGCCAGGGAGCTCAGGCCAAGCGCCTCGTATAGCTAAGGGGAGAAAGATTCACATCGTCCCTGCTGAAGACACGAACCGGATCGAGATAGTGCCTAGGGCTACGCTGGAAGCGATTCATCGATCCCTTGGTGTATCCAACCCAGATCGATGTGAAGAATCGCCCGGCTGAAGACACCAACCGGACCGACAGTGCACCTATAAAGCCCTCCCCGCTTATTCTTCCCCAATATTTGCTACTTCCCGCCATTGTTCCCCAATCTCCTCCTCCCGCTGTTTGCAAAGACCTTCGACGACCTCCTCACTTCAACGACCTCGCCGCCGCCCTCCTCGCCTCACGACCCCACGCGCTGCCCTCGCCTCACAAGAAGCCATTGCTGCCCTCGCCTAACGACCTCTTGCCGCTGTCGTGCCTCGCCCGACGACCCCACCGCCATTGCCTCGCCTGGCCATGCGCCATCGTTGCCCTCGCCTCATGGCGAAGCATCATTGCCTCGCCTCGACGACTTCCCACTGCGTCTCCGACGACGCTGCCGCTGCCCTCCTCGCCTCGGACGACCACGCCTCTTTTCCTCACTCTACGAGAGCCTCCGTCTTATTTGAGCAAGAACCGTAAAGCCAACCTAGGTTTAAGTGGTAAAGCCATTCGATTGATTCGGATCGGAGGGAGTATGTAGTTGGAAGATTGAAATGTTTTCTCGATATCGATTTGATCCTTGCTTGGGATTGATTCGGACCGTGGATTGATTCGGACCGGAGGGAGTATCAGTGATTGGTGTGCTCTGTGATGATTATGGGTTGTTTAATGAGTATGATAATTAATCTGTGAGTTAGGCCTTAGACTGTTAGTCTTGCATGTTAGTTTATCACTTGAATACTGATCTGAACATTCATGCTTGCAGTCTGTGTGCTGATCTGAATTGAAATCTGAACTTAAAACATTAATTACGAGCTACATGTATGCATGCTGCTTCTGTCAGTAGCTTGCAAAGGGGCCAGTCTACAAGACTTGGGGACCTTGCAAGAGTGGGATTATTGTTCGATGAAGATTGGGTTTAGCAAGACCATTTGTGACAACAACAATCTCTAACTGACATTTAATTGAGTAGTTAATTTGTTAACTTGTCAATTCTAATATATGTATGCCATATGAATCTTGTTCGCATGCTTTAGATCTTGTTCTTTGTAAGTTCGGAATCACCTTGTTGCTATCAAGATTCTCTAATTTCGCTATCTGTTGAAACCGGATTAAATTGTTGTCTCTGCTTAATTCACTTATCTCATAGCGCTTATTTCCATTATCCCGCCGCTTTCTTGCATCGATTCATTAGATATATATTAGCATTCAATTCTCAATTAATTACTTTTGTCTTGTGTTAAAGTGTTGAAATATTGTTTATTTTCAATAAGGTTGTCACAAATTGGTCAATGATTTTTGTCCCTTGTGACGAGGACGGTCTTTAATGCAACCCGTTATCCGAGAACAATACAAATTAACAACTAGAGCACTATACTAGTTGTGATGTCCCTTATACTTGTCATTGTTAGGCAATGCTACGATACTTGTTCATGAGTTTGTATACTTTGATATTAGATCATATCTTTGTTCAAGATTTATGCTCAAATGAATATGTATCATGTGAATTATTCTAATTTCTCGTGAATTTTGAAATTTCTATTTTTATTGATCTGTTTTATGTATATGTGAGATTTCTTTGTCAGTCGCCTCCCCGGTTGCTAATTTCATTCTAAAATGCTAGTGTTATCGTAGTATGGTCGCGGCAAAGGGTTCGGTGTTTGGTCTTTAGCTCCTAGCATTTTGCTATGTTAGCTGCTTTTTTGTTTTGGTGATCCGATCTATTCGTAGGTTGTTAAGTGTCTTTTGTGATGTTGTAACGCCGATGGACGCTTATGCTAGTTTCTTAATTGAAACCGACATCGGATCTTGATGTCCTTTTGCTCTAAAAAATATGTGAGATTTTTATGTATGTGTGAGATTTCTATGTATATGTGCTATTGTTTGCCCATACCTTAGTCTGCCTCATTACTATGCATGCTTAGGAAGGTAAGGGTTTGAGGCCTAACTTGCTAAATTAATTGTCTAGCCGATTTGTGATTGGATTGAAGATCTAATCTTCAATTTTTCACCCAAAAATCTGAGAGCACAAGTTATCAACCAAACTGTTCTCAGAGACATGATTCGTAGAGCAATTGACATTAGTATCATGTTGTTATTGTTCAGTTTCTATGTATATGTATCATGTCAAATGAATATGTAATTATTCAAATTTCTCGTGAAGTTTGAAATTTCTATTTTATTGATCTGCTTCTATGTATATGTGAGATTTCTATGTATGTGTGAGATTTCTATGTATATGTGAAGTTTGAAATGTATATGTATCATGTCAAATGAATATGTATCATGTGAATTATTCTAATTTCAGATTCATTATATCGAGAGTTACAAAGAAAATTCGACAAGTTTAAAGATCTTAAACTTGTCCTAATTTTCTTTTTGTAACTCTCAGATATAATGAATTTGAAAAAATTCATATATTCTTAATAATATATTTGAAAAAAATAATGAATCATTCTTATTCACACTAAAATGATTTAAAAAAGCCCTTGCAAGTTCAAGCATGGACCAAGTCCATTTCAAGCGAGCCCGCCTCATGGCTTCGGCTTCGCCTGTACCTGCACGCCACATCCATGCTTCTTGAACTTGCAGGGCTTTTTTAAATCATTTTAGTGTGGAATAAGAATGATTCATTATTTTTATTACAAATATATTCTTGAGTATATATAAATTTTTTCATATTATTTTTTCATTTCGAGATGTATATGTATCATATGAATTTTTTCTAATGTATAAGTATCATTTTAAAGTTACATGTGCACATGTTTGTAGCATGAGGTCACAACATTGATCACTTGATTTCCTCTCAACTCTAGCAAAATTACCATCGATAAGTATACTTGTGCTGATTTACATTAGAACATCTTGGCGTCATGCCCATCCTCTCTACCATCTCTTCCCTACCGCCTTCCAAGTCGCTTTTAGAGTAGTACCATTAGCTTTAGATGAAATGTGATCTATTTTCGTTAATTTTCAGCTTCTTCTAGCCTAAGAAATGACGATTGACGAAGAAGAATTTATGAGAAGTTTGATTGCGGGAAGTGATGATCATGAGACGACGGAGCCTGCACCCACCACCGAGGCCAATGAGCCTGCACCCGCCACTCGAGGCCAATGAGGCTGCAGAGCACGATGAGGCCGGCGAGGTAACAATCACCACATTCATGATTGTCGGTTCCACTACCATGCTAAGCCAACATCCTGACCCGTTCATGATTGTACCATGCTTTCAGATCGGTCAACCAGCAGCAATCACGCCGGCGAGGTCCAAGCAAGAAGAAGAAGGCAAGACATGTTATCACCGGTCGGCGAGACGGCCGACCTCTTGCACCCTCGGGCGCTTGGGCTGCCAATTCGCATGCGGCGGCACGTTAGGGACCACGTGGCAATTAGCATAGCAAAATGGGATCAGTCCTCAAGATACAAAGAACATGCTTTGGAACGATGTGAAGGAGACATTCACCTTCCCCAAGGGACCGAAGAGAAGGTGAAGAGTTACACTCTCAAGAAGATGGCGGTCGATTCCGCACTTATAAAAAGAAGCTAAACACGGAGTATATCAAGAAGAATCGAACGCCGACTTCAACAAGCACCAAAAGTTGCAAGATCATCGATGCGCTTAGAGATACAAGACTTCGGACGAAGGTCAAAGTTTGAGTGAGAAGAATAAGTCAATGCAGAAGAAGAATTATCACCACCGACTCGCCCTCGTGGTTACCGCCATGCAATACCAAAATGGGAGAAGAGGGAACAGACCTGCTAGCGAAGGGTATCGCACCAAGAATAACGGATTGGCCCGACAGAGCAAAATATTGGTTCTATGCTCACGGCGGCGCCTTTGATGATAACGGCAATGCTGTGGTTTGGGGAGGTGCATGCTAAGAGATGTGGCCGTAAGGCTTGTACACCCATCGAGGAGACTTTCCAGTAGCTTTGTGCAAAGCAGTATGAACGACGAGCTAACAAGGGCCTTGCAAAATCCAGAGCACCTCGGACGCACACGGGCGCCGGCGTTGTCCCGTGGAAGGTTGGTTTCACTGGGACGCCGAGACCTATAGGAGTCGGGCGAGAGCAAGGCTCGGCAGACATAACAGCCTTAGTGCGCTTGAAGAACGCTTGAATCAAACAAATGAGAGAATGCAAGAAGAGATCCAAGAGAGGTGCAGCTAGCCTTGAGCCAACAAATACGAGACGGGCCAAGAACCTCCAAGTAATCCAGACATCATCGGCTCCGGCAAATAAGGTACCGCGCCGGTGGCAATGGCATGACTTGGACAAGTATCCGAGACGACATCACACAATGACACCTTGTGAGCTGCATATCCAAGCGCGAACCTTACCTTCAAGGCGGCCGATGGTATGGCTTACCCATTAGAGCCGGGCACTTATCCATGGCCAACAGATACCGTTAGGATACCCAAGGTCTCGGTGGAGGAGGTCTGCCCAGGTACGAGGACCTTGACCTTGAAACTCCCGGAGGTGACGGACTACGGTTAGGAGAGGCAAGACACACTTTCATCCCGTGGGCGCAAACGGTACATAATTTTTCGAGATAACATGGACATGTCCTCTACGCCGAAGAAGCCCGAGAAGAAACTGCCTCCTCCCAAGAAGGCGCCGACTCCTACACCACCTCCGCGCATATAAGCCCGACAAGAAGCCCGCCTCCTACACCATCTCCTCGCATATAAGCCCCGATAGAAGCCCGCCTCCTCCCAAGAAGGCGCCGACCTTACACCACCTCCCGCGCACATAAGCGCCACAAGAAGCCCGCCTCTCCCCTGTAAGGCGCCGATCAAGGAAAGAAGCCAGCTCGCCAAGAGGCTCCCAAGAAGACGGGTCCTCCACCCAATCCAAGAAGCCGGGTGAACTTCCAAGCGTCCGTATGATATGAACGATGAGGAGACCAAGAGGGTGGTAAAAGGAGAGGTAACTAAATTTCTAAACCCAAGTCACCAGAGAAGAAGGTTCAACTCGCACGTAAGAATTTTATAAAGGCTTAATGACTATTAAAAATTTGAAGGATAAAAAAAATGCCTCGCCAATCAAACTACGAAGCCATTGAGTAAGGAATGCCCCAAGAAGAAGATGTCACCGAGGAAAAGTAAGGAGATGCAAAAATTCTTCGATGAAACCGGCCTTACCGCAAATCAAATATTAGGCACGAAAAGATTGAGGTTGCCCAAGTAAGATGGTCATTTAAAATGGGCGGTCATTGGTCGCATGAGGAGCTGCCTCACCAATCTACAAAGATGCGTAATTTCATGAATGGTATTTGGACGCCACCAAGCATGGTCTACTGAGATGTTCGCCGTGAAGTTTAAGCAAGAAGATTTTTTTCATGCAGTGAAGGTGAATTTTTTGTCGATCGACTACATATATGATCTATACCAGACAGCGCCCTCATAGTGAGCTTGATGGGTTGTCGGACTCGTAAGTGTCTTAATTATTTGCAAAAACTATCGTGCACTTCCTTGTACTATACTAACTTGCAAGCCTAACTAATTTCTTATGTAGCATGGAGATACAAAGATGCCGAAGGATCGATTTTCGACATAGGCTTCATGGACCCAGAGTTATCAACAAGACAACCGTTAGAGACCACCCAAGCGTAAACAGAGACTAACATATTCAATGCGCTAATGGGTCAAAGATATAAGTCAAAGATATATCTAGCCTACTCATTTGAGTACGTGTTTTCGCACTCACCTCATTCTACTCCTTTTTCATAACACGATGTTAGAACTAATTAGTTATCTACGCTGACACATCTATGTATAGTTTTCATCGATTCTTCTTATGATCGAGCTAGATCGTAGCTCGATCACAATTATGGACTCGCAAAGGAGACCAGCTTGAAAAGTATCAAAACTTTATCGACATGCTCGACCAAGTATTAATTCTTGTTCCTTTCATTATCGTATTAGCTCTATTTCCTTCAATTTGAAACAAATTCTAATCATGTACAATTCAGAATCACATGTGTAGTGCATTCACACGTTCCGTGCTAAAAACGTGGGCGTATTCAAGGAGAAATTTGACATTGCAATTGCCTCTCATGTACGATATCATAATGCTAGCTTTTTAGTTAGTTAACTTAATTTCTTTGCATCCATTTCACGCTTTCAACTTTTTCCATCGCAGATCTTGACTCACCACGGGTAACAATTTATGCTACTATGTATGCGAAGTTTATGCACACCCAAACCGAGCCACCGACCGCATGCTAAAAGGCAACAAGGGGTGAGTAAATATAATTACTAGCTTTAATTGTGTATAGGTACTCCTTATATCTTGTACAAATTCAAGTATTGATTAGTTAATGACTTAACGATAGGTGCCTCAATATTTGGCGGAACAAGGTTCGAACTCTCGCCAAAGACGAGTGAGAGCAATCCAAGAACAACTCGTCGGCTTTATTTACGATGAGGTCGAATCCAAAAGGCGAAGTTTCATTTAACGAAATTTTAACAGGTGGTGCCCTTCGATATGACCGTTGAATCGTCGTGGTTTACATCTACGCTAGCAAGAGCGATGCGCGTAAAAGATCCCGGCGAATGTATGGAAAAAATACTAAAGTTGTAATTAAAGTTGTGTACATATATATTGATACATTAGACGATGAGCGTAAGAACAAATATGTGTACATATTTTAATACATTAGATGTAATTAAATTTGTTAATGAATGTTCAAGATTTAATTATCGTGCAAAGTGCATGATTGATTATCTATGCTTTTAATTAGTTGTGATTTAACACACGCATATATATATAATAGCTACCGGAGAAATAAACCTATATATATACAAAATATCGTACCGTTGGAGAAACCAACCGGCATCGATGAGGTGTTTGATCAAGACTGCTGGAGACACCAACCGCACCGATGAGGTCCTCGAGCTTCCCGACGCTACCGCCACGTGGTGAATTCAACCGCATCGATACTCTATCAAGACGGTGAGGAACCGAGACCGATGCCTTTGAGCATCGGTCCCGGATAGTTCAGACTGTTCAAAACCGTACTAAAGGCTCTTTTGAACCGGTTCTAAATGTCCTTTCCGTAGTAGTGATTTTTCGCCGCCAACAGAAATACAAATCAGTGACACTCAAAAAGCTCCAAGTGGCTTCACAGATATCCCCACAAAGAAGCACATTTATTCTAACATTCTTTCTTCGTAGTTGCTTAGATTCCAGCCGTCTCTATACAGTTCATTCCTTTCTTTTAGGGATATCCACTCCATCCCTTGTGCTCATTATAATCTAGATAACAAGAGAGGAATGATATTAGACTAGAGGCCGTATTAATTGTTCAATGTTCATGAGTCAGAGCATCTGAGAAGCTTTTCATTTGAGCACACCGATTTTCTGACACCAAATTTTAGAACTCTAAATCATTTACATTTCTTTGTGGGTGTCCAATTTCTATATTCTCTTTTGCACCAGTTGAAAGATGGTAGGCAAAGAAAGGTGCAAGCTTTTTTCATCTCAGTGCTTGACTTGACCGACCTCTAGGCTACCTAGATTCCTTTGCAAAGTTGTGCAAAGGTATAGGTTTGGAGCAAGCTTTGAGCAAAGCAACTGTGCTGAATATGCTAAACTTATCGGGATTTGAGTGCAGAGGAGAGCAGAACAGTTTGCGCTACGCTCCTACGTGTATATATATAGCGGCGTGCTGGACCATAAACAACGTAGTACCACCAAAAAAAAAAAAAAAAGAAAAAAGAAAAACGGAGCAGCACTGTCTAGGAAAACTAACTTACTTTTCCGAAACGACAGGAAAACCGACTTCTGGGCAAATGGAGCAAGGTACAAATTAGGGTTTTGTTGATGGTCATTTTCTAATGTTGATTGAATTGATCTAAGCTGTCTAGATCTTAGATTTCACATAACTATGGGCTTATTTTACAAACTATTAGAAACTACATATTTTAGTTTCTATTTCACAAAATTATAGATTTTAAAAAACTTTTATCATAAAACTGTAGGTTTTAAAATTAAACATTTCTCGTACGATTCGACAATGTTGTTGTCCCATATGATAGTCTCACATGCAAGTGAAATGCAAAACAGAGACGTGAGGCTATTATATGAGCCTACATTGTCCGTCCTGTTATAAGAAATAGTTAATTCTAAAATTTGTAGTGTTATGACAAAAGATCACTTAAAATCTGTAATTTTGTGAAATATGACCTAAAAATTGTAGTTTTCTGTAGTTTCATGAAATTTACTCATCACTGAATAAACAACATTCTTAATTATGATTCTTCTACTTTAAATCTAGTTGTCAGTTGATAATTTCCGTGGATTAATGTTTGTTTGGATAAGGCCCCCAAATTGCAGAGCAAGCGGGCGACTCTGTTGTACTAGACATGCCCTCACTGGTGCTAGAACTGAAGGAAAAACTGCGCGGCATAAACTCCTCGAGGACGAGGCAACCAGCGGACGGCGACGGCTCACCGACGTGCGTCATTGGCAAGGTCGAAGACCTGACTCGCAACGTTGACGAACACGAGTACAACCCGCACTTCGTGTCCATCGGCCCGTATCACTATGGCCGGTCGCTTGCAAGGGACGACGACAAGCTGAATAGCCTGCATGACGTCCTGTCTCTCCGCTCCGGCACGCTTGAAAGCCCGGAAGGTCTCCTCAGCGCCATGGAGCAGCTCGAGAGCCGTGCGAGGAACTGCTACGCCCACACGTTTCCCAGCATGACGGCCGCGCAATTCGTGCGCATGCTGCTGCTCGACGGCAGCTACATATATACTCGGGCGGTTCGGCCGTTGGACCGCGGGTGCCACCGTCGAGCCGTCGCTGAGCTCAGATGATACAGGCGCAGCTTCGGCGATGCCCAACGGCGTCGTCGTCCGAGGAGAAGTGAGCACGTCGTCGTCCATGACACGTCGCAGTGGCATGTCGGAAGACGCCAAAGTGGTGCGTGACGTCTGGTACCTCGCGGAGAACCAGATACCGTTCTTCGTCATCGAAACGATTCACCGGATATCGACGGACGGGACCACTTCGGCGGTGGACAAGATCGTGCCGTACGCCCGGGAACTTCTGCGTCGGCAGCTCTATGCAACAACAGCGCCGAAGATGCAAACACCACCGAGCCACCTTCTGCACCTGCTGCACATGCACTTGACGTGCACGCCCCCGAGCACAGGCGGCGTTGGGGGTGGCGTTCCCGTGGGGCGGTGGCGCACGGCGACCCAGTACACGAAAGCCGGCGTGACGTTCAAGAAGAGGGATCTCAACGCCAACCCTGGCAGCCTCCTGGACGTGAATCTGACCAACACTGGCAAGCTTGAGGTGCCGCGGCTCAACGTCGATTCCGAGACGTGGCGGCTCCTGCGCAACCTAATGGCGCTGGAGCAGCACAACCCGAACGCGCTCGGGAGCCAACAAGTCACGGCGTACTGCGTTTTCATGTCGCAGGTCGCGTGCACTGCCGAAGCCGTGGAGCTGCTCTCGAAGGCCGGGCCGTCTCGCACCTCCTGGCACTACTACAGAAAACATCATCACGCACGTTCAGAACGCCATCGAGACGGTTTTGTGAACCGCCGCAGAATAATACGCCTGTGATGAAGGAGCTTCATCGAGACGGTTCTCTACCCGCTCGAGAAAATATATATCACAGACAGTTTATTAATACAACCGCTCAGAAATTAATTATCATGCACGGTTGAGAAACCGTCTGTGATATTTAATTTCATGCACGGTTATTATTAAAAACCGTCAGGATAAGTTAATATCACTGACGCGGTTTCAACTCACAACCGCTGCGTGATATTAACTCTGCACGACGGTTTCAAATAAGAACCGTCTGTGATGGTCTTTTTTTTCACCCCAGTTAGAACCTCCATTAGTTATGGTGCGTGTTAGAAATTTCCATCAATATTTCTACAACGATATTTATATAGACAGCGAATTCGCATGTCCCAACTGACATGGGTTCACCAAGAAGACAGCCTTATCTATAACCAAGGCGTCTTCTTCCTGCACTTCATCGCTCCATCTGCTTCCTCCTCTTTTCTTTCTCCATTCAAGTCGGGTGTTCCAAAGTCCTTCCGGGCAAGGAAGACCCGACTTGCAATCACATTTGTTCAATCTTTAATTACCCAACCTAAAGTAATCTATCAAGTACATCTACAATTTTTACCAAAGTACCATGTTCGATCTCCCACCGTGGCACGACGGTGACGCCAAGACAAGAGCATGCCGTCTGCTACTCGCGACCGTGGCACTACGGTGACTCAAAGCAGCCACTTCAGATGGCATGAAGCAAATCACACACTCTAGTGTGGCCGGATCGATGGAGAAGACCGTGGTTGTTGCCGCCGCCATGTCAGCTCGCCGTCTTGTTTGATTTATTAGTCGAGTTCCATCAACTTTATCATAACAAGGAGAAAAAATGCTACAAATGTTTATATTTTAAGTCTATCCCGATCGACAAATTGTTGCCTCAATGCATATAGGAAGTGCGATATTCAATTACAACATCTATAATCGGGTCGGTCTCGAATATTGATGCAGAATACCTAAGTAGATGAAAATTTCAACAACAACCCATAAATAATGGAGGTTCTCACGAGGGTGTAGGAAAACATCTAGTTCCAACAAGCAAGACATTGTTAAGTTGTTGCATTCAAGATGAGCAAATATGTATTAAGGATAATATCATGTGACAATACAATGAATCGTACAAACAAGAATAACCGCAAGTTTTTGACATATTTTTCGAATTAATGAATATCATTTGACAATTGTACAACTCCAGAACTTATAAGGCTGCGTGGAACGCGCCTTTTTTATGTATTACTTGGGTGAGCAGGAAGAAACAAACTCTCCCTCTAATGTTGCTCAAATCGGCCTGACTCAATGCAGCTTTTAATCAGAGTATGCTACTTTTTTAGCTTATTTATGGTTTGCATGTTGTGGCAAACATAAAATCCACATAGGTTATTTCCCGGACCTTGCTGGTGGCACTGCAAATAAAACCTACGGTTAGTTCTAGAGTCACTATTACGGGGTTTGATATAGAATTGTTGTGTATAGCGGATACCGGAAAGTTCAAATCATGCTGTAGTTTAGTCCAATCTTTCACGTGTTTGAACGCTCTACAAGATTGCAAAAGGTTAGCCTAAGCCATTCCAATAGCAATATAAACCTGGAACAACTTACACGACCATGTACGAGGGAAACGTGATTACCGTGAGTAATTTTGCGATAGGTGTCAAGTCATGGTTTCCGCCACGTCCGAATCAAGGTACTTAACCCGGTTTGTGGTCGGTTCAATTATAATGAGAACCCAAAGGATACCTACACAGTATATCACAATGGACAATGAACAAAACAGAGTTGTGTGCACAAGACAAACCAAAGTATAGCATGTGGTAGCACTTACCCCGGGTTATGGGGTATAAGTATGAATTCTTTATCTTTTGTGCTAGCAATGCCTCTATCACGATTTCTCGACCATGTTTATATCATCATCCATTGTTTGCTTTGAGACTATATGTGGGTCGAGGAAACCGATCGATAGTTTCTTCAGGTCGCCTCAAGTTGCATGTATCTATATATACAAAGGCGGATTATATATATATTGGAGGACATTTATCACTATTAGACTAATGTAGACCGTGATAGCACACACTTACAAGGTCCAAAGATCTTATGAGTGCGGCGCCGATGGCGCCGAGGTTGTAGAGATGGAACAAGTCCGAAAATCGACCGTGAAGAAGCCCCCACGAGTCGTTGAATAGATGTTCATACTTGAACTTAACGCCGATACTTGTTGTACGCTCACGCCCGCTTTCCAGCTTCTTGGGTGTACCACTTATGCAATTGTTGGCAAGGTATACTATGAAGTTACGCTGCCTTTCGTTAGTAACGCTCTCCTAGCTTGTATTGTTTAGCCAACTCAGCAGATGGATAGTCAACTTGTTCTTGCCAGCTTTTTTCTTCTTTTTGCCCTTGCCTTTCTTTTTGTTTTGTATGAACCCTTCACGGAGAGGAATGGGCAGGAAAGAGGTCAACATTATGTACATCAAGTGGAGTCTCGCTTCTACGATCGCTGATTTGGTAGCCAACCGATCGACGGCGATACAATAGGCTAATCAGATCGTCGCGTTGTTGCATGACGTAAGGGCGACAGGAGATGTCGCCGCTAGGCCATTGGATGAATGTGCCAATGGCATCCCCAAGTTTCACGATCTCATCGCTCGCGGCTTCAGAGATCGACAATTTTGAAACTATCAAACACCCCGGCCCACATTGACCTTGGTGAAACCCGCGCTATGATGGTACTGCACCATGGTCCCTTTGGGGATGGATACGCCATGCCCCAAGCAGCCGCCGAGGAACGGTGCCATTGCTAATTTCACTTGGAGATTGCACTGTGGCCACCTTTAATGTCACATACAGATAAGTCCCGCTATGTTCATCTATGTCACTTGGAGGAACGGATGCACAACTGCTTCTTCACAGCAAGTAAGGCTGACTTTATGACATACTGGGCTTGTGCAGATTTCTTTCTTGATTGGTGAGCCTTTCCTCGAGGATTCTTATCCTTTCATGAAATTCTTCTCGCCTCCCTCAACTCTTCTCTCAACTCTCCTCTCAACTTGTCCTCCAAATTCTTTATAAGATTTGACTCAAGCTTCCGCTCTAGTTCTCTTCTTATTTCGGTATATGTGGAAGTCGTGCGAATCCAGTTTTCCATGGAACAAAAACCCTTTGCCTCTTGTACGACTGTGGTGTTCCTTGTTTCCTGCTGCTATGGATGCGCATCTTTCTCTCTCGTCGGGAAAAAGAGCCATCGCACGATTGTGTACTCAACGCCACCGCAAGATCCGGACAAGTTATTTCACTTATGAAGTCATGGACTAATTACGAAATTGGTAGTTCGATTTATATATTACCAGCGCTAGGCACTTCCTCGTCCGCTGGGTTTACAAAGGAGACGGTTGCGGAGGACGGGCATCCGACTCGCTCGCGCTTAGCCGCCTCTCGCACGCTGATCTGTGATCGGCGGAAATGGCGCGATACCTCCTCGCCCTCCCTCGTCCCCATTGCGCCTCTTCCTCAGCAGAGCGCAGCTGCCGAGTCTGTGGGGGTGAGTGTTCTTGCTTGCAAGGCCTTGTTTGTTTCATCGTGGACGCATTTAATTCGCTCGCGTGGTCTTCATCCCAACAAAATGCCCCCACGTGTCCTCATCAATGAACCCATACTTGAGTATGGAACCAGATCCTTCTTGACGAGTCTACTTAAAAGCGATGCTTGAAGTTCTTCCATGCCTTTCTCGCCGCTAGCAATGCATACCGTCGACTTGGGGAGCGGATTCTTCCGAATGTTGAACGATGAAAGAATTTCCGTTAGCAAGGCATTGCGAGCCTCAATAGTCACCAACCTCCAGAAGATAGCGTGATCGAACCCGCTCCTGCTACTATCCCACACATATTCAAATGCATTCGCCGCTTTTTTGGCTTTCTAGGGCCCCATCATTTGGATCGATCTCGTAATGGTATATCGGTATGTTGGCCTTTTGTTTGGTCCTCTTGCAGCATGGGTTGATTCTTCTATTGAGGGCACATCATGTCCTTCTTCAGACGATGGATTAGAGGACTACATCTTCTTTACAAGTTAAAATAGTTTCAAAGTAACTAAAAGTGAAGAACAAATAAAATCACATTAGAGTGAATGAGTTTGTGGATACCATGGCTTGTTATTAGCCTTTTAAAAGAACTAGCCTAAATGGCTTGTTATTAGCCTTTTAGCAAAAGAAGCGATTAGGAGGTTGCTTAACTTAATTAAAATTTCAAAGACTCCTCCCTAAAACTAGGACATCCACACAGCACATAGCGTAAGAATACATATGGATTCAACCATTTGACAGCTAATGTAATAATAGAACAGAAGCTCAGATCTCACATATGAACATGTACAGATTACGAATAAAGCAATTAGCATAAAGCTCATATTGATTGTTTGAATGTTCTCAGATGTCGGGTTGCCTTAAAAGGCCCTCCTCGCCACAATGGACAAGTAATAGACTAGATTGTGACAACTTTATCTCAATAATGATTTAATACTTGACAGTTAAGTATAAATCTACTCAATTGGTTATCTTATATGCATATTCACTAACTAAGCATATAAAGACAGTTTTGCAATAGAGCTAATCATATATATATATATATATATATATATATATATATATATATATATATATATATATATATATATATATATATATTTTAGATCAAAAGGTTTCTGCTTTTATTCCAGACCATGTACAACCACAAGACCATCGCTTCCTAGCCAACCACAAGATGTACAACCACAAAGATGTACAACCAACAAAGATGTACAACCACAAAGACCATCTCACAAATGAACATGTACAACCACAAAGACCATCGCTTCCTAGCCAACCGTAACAAAGACATTTTAACTAGTTATCAACCATGGGTTTCTAAACAACCGAAAAACAAACATCACCGCCAACTCACACTAATCAAATATATATATATGAAATTGAAATTGATCGCTAAGATTTGTTGTCACAATTAGTCTATTCCATCCCCTAAATCATCACTGAACATTAAGCCCACACGCAAGGTCCCTAAGCCGCAGACGACCGCCCTTTGCAAGACCGAGAATAATCACGTAAAGTGTCCTGTAACTCACTAACTAGCAGAGCAAAGACCGAAAAATAGAGCAAATGGCCAGCAAAGGCTTCCAGATCGAGAAACGGCTCTAGCTCGATGGCTAGTCCCCGAAATACTCACGGTTGAAGCCCAAGGGGAGGACGCCGAGGGGAGGACGCCGAGGCCGAGGAGGCCGGGGGAGGACGCCGAGGCCGGGGGAGGACGCCGGAAGGGGGAGGACGCCGAGGCCGGGGGACGCCGGGAGGGGAGGACGCCAAGGGGAGGCCGCCATGGAGGCAAAACGCCTCAAAGGGTTAGGGTTTGGCGCAGAATGAGCTCTCAAGGGGAGATATAGAGAGAGAGCACATCATGCATTTGCCTCTATAATATAACTGTCTGTGATGAGATATCACAGACGGTTCTATAATAGAACAGTCTGTGATGTTGAAATATCACAGACGGTTCTATAATAGAACAGTCTGTGATGCTGAAATATCACAGACGGTTCTATAATAGAACAGTCTGTGATGTTTAGCTATCACAGACGGTTTTATAATAGAACCGTCTGTGATGTTGGCGACATCACGGACGGTTATATAATATAACCGTCTCTGATGTTGAGATATCACAGACGGTTAGGTAACATAACCGTCTGCGACAAATAACATCACTGCATCGTTATGTGAAAGAACCGCTCATGATATATACCGCTCATCGACATTCACTTGTTTGTTCAGTTCAACGACTCTTGTCTCGTGCTACTTTGTTGTATCTTCCGGGAAAGTTGTCTTTAAATGTAATATAGATCAGATCGTGGTTGAAGTGGAGATTCTAATCCTCAATTCAAACCCTAAAATCTGAGAGCAATCACATACAACTATTTCCATATTGCCAAAGTAGACATGATTCTCGTTTTGTCATCAATTATGTCCGAATGGCCATCTTTGAATCATGTATTTGGAATCATATTGATATTAACGAATAAATACGTGTCTTATACTTGCATCTTTTCCATCAATCCAGATGCTTCACAAGCTACTTACAAAGATCATCACAATCATATATACATAATTCAGATGTTTCACAAGCTACTTACAAAGATCATCACAATCATATGTACAAAGCATGATGGGTCGATTATCTTTACAATAGCATTAATGTAATATTATTACACATGAAAATTAGTAAGCATGATGACAATGCACCCTTCTCATAACTACGCCCACCACATGCTTATTCTTTTGTATGAAAATTAGCCCTTCATGATGATCGACGCGTGTGTAGCTTGCTTCCTCATGTTGTTCTTTCCGGGACCGTGATGTCATTTCGATAGGTGGCAACTCATCAAATTGATTGTACTCTTCCTCATCTACTACATTCTCAACTCCGACAATTCTCCTTTTTCCCTCAAGAACTACGTGGCGCTTCTTGTTGGACGGGTTCGGTTACATAGAAGACTTGAACAACTTGGTTAGCGAAACGTAATGGTTCGCCTTGGTATCCGACACGCTCGAGGTCCACAGAGTGATGCCATTCCTCGTCGACCTTCACGGCCGGAGGTGGACCCAACGGCACCAAATAGGGAATCTTGAAAAGCACGTAGTCGAGCTCCCATATCTCCTCTATGAACCCATAGTAGGAGCTCCTCGTCAACCCAAATGGGTATTATTGAATGCATCTATGCGACACCACTGCTCCGGTTTGTGCTCTTCATATCCTCGATCTCGTGTAAAATGTGTACCCATTTAAGTCATATCCTTTCCATGTGACAACCGTAAAGTTGGTCCTTTTGCCAACCATGTCAACAGTCATATCCGACGAGCTCCCAAAGGATAGGTCGCTCCTTCAACCATTTGTTGAATCAAGGTTATGTTGTCTCGTGATCCAAGACTCTGCCGTCTTTGGATTCTCTTGCCTTAGCCATTGCTTGTGCTCGACGATATAGGCGACACTACAGCCATGTGTTGCAAAACCGTGAAATGGGCTCGAGCATAATCAACCGAATCAGCGTGATTGCTTTCTTCCGATGGTCCCGATACCTCGAGCCTCCTCATGGCGAGATCGAGGCACACCTATTGGTTCGACCGGGCCATGTAATCGACGCAGAACTCGACGGCCTCTTCATTGTATAACCTTCGATAATGCTACCCTCCGGACGAGATCGATTCAGACGTAAGACTTGAGAATTCCCATGTACCTCTCGAACGGGTACATGCTACGAGGAACACCGCCCAAGATATCTTTATCTCTCGTCACAAGGTGAACAATGAGATGGACCATGATATCGAAAAATGATGGAGGGAAATACATCTCAAGATTACATAGAGTCATCACCACCTCGACTTGCAGAGCATCTAGTCCTTCGATCGATGACCTTCTCGAGCGATTGTGTTAAAGAAATAACACGTACCTAGTGATTGTCTCACTGACCTTGACCGCAAAATACTTCTAATTGCGATAGGAGCATCTGTCATCAAGACATGACAATCATGAGACTTCATGCCGATTAATTTCAAATCTTCCAACGAAACAAGTCTCTTCATGTTGAGGAGTAACCGGACGAACTTTCACACCATGCAAGCATCGCACGCTTCAGTTCTTTTTCGCCTTTGACAGAGTATAACAAGGTGTTCCAAGCACGCACGGCCTTTATCGCCTCTTTTCGGTGCTAACTCGTGTCTTATGTCCATATCGACCAAGTCAAGCCATGCGTTGATACCATCCTTTGTTTTACCCTTAATGTTGAGTAAGAGACCAATCACGCCGTCACGACATTCTTCTCACGCATGACATCGATGCAAAGGCTTAACTTCTAGGTGCTCCTAGTAAGGTAGGTCCCGCAATATTGATCTCTTCTTCCACATGCTCTTTTCACGGTACTTGATTTACGCCCTTTCCATACGCAACATCCAAATCCTTAACAATGTCATGAACATCTCTCCGCCAAACGCCTTTGAGCTGGACCATTTTCGCTCCTTCCGTCGAAAAGTTGCTTCATCTTGCGATATGGGTGATTCCTCAAGGAACCTACTGTGACGCATGTACACGGTTTTGCGGGAGTGATTCACCATAAACTCTCAGATCATCTACAAAGGAGTGCGTGCTTTGGTTCCTTTTGTACTCGCCCGACAGTTAGCAAGGGCGGGGTAATCATTTATGGTGCAACAAGCAAAGGCAAAGTAAAGTTCTCTCGCTTGTACGCATCCCATACGTGTACCCCAGAACTCCAAGTGTTTTTAGATCTTCCACCAATGGAGCTAGGTACACATCAATATCGCTCTCGTGTTGTTTCGTCCTTGGATAAGCATGCATAACATAATGTACTTCCGCTTCATACACAACCAAGGAGGAAGGTTGTAGATACAGAGATTTACGCCAAGTGCTATGCCGGCTGCTTCATGTTACCGAAAGGATTCATTCCATCTCAGACTAATCCAAACCTTATATTTCTTGATCCGCACCAATTCTTGAAAGCTCCTCGCCGATGTTTCTCCACCGGATGGAATCAGCAGGTGCCTTAGCATTCCATCATTCTTACGCTTCCTCAAAGTGCCAACGCAACAGCTTTTGCCTCCTTTGGGTTCGCAAACAAACGCTTCAAACGGGAATTACAGTGATACCATGCCACCTTAGCAGAGGACCTTTTTTCACCTCAATGCTCTCGCCATCATCATCTCTGAATAACTTTACGCTTGTACCGGATGCGCTACACCGACATATATGCAAGTTTGTGTACTCTTTGCGGTACAGATACAAATGCTTGGACATGCATGTATTCTTTCTACTTCCATTCCCAAGGACAAAGAACCTGCTTGGCTTTGTAGGTGCTTGTCGGCAACTCGCTTCTCTCGAAGCATGTCCGCCAATAGACGAATAAATACAGGAAACTCTTTGTCGGACCAACCGCTGCTTGCCTTCAATTTGAGTAGTTGAAGCACGGATGATAACCTTGTGTATTTCAACTTGCACCCCGCGAACAAAGGTTTCTCCGAGTCCTCCATTAAGCCCTCGAACTGCCCATATTCCCTGCCATCAAGGTTTCTTCGCATCGCTGTAGCATCCGATCCAAATTGTCATCGTAACCCGTCCTCATCGGAAGCACAATCGATATGATCATCCGACATATCATTGACATCGCCGATTTATATTAACACTACTTGTCGCTTCCTCAGATATTATGCTCTTCGCCATGACCGGTCCAACATGTATAGCCCCTTTGAAACCCCTTCAATCAAGTGTGCTTCGATCATACTGAAGTTTCAAACATCTTCAGATTTTCGATTCAATGCACGGACATGACATGAATTGCACCCCTTATTAAACATATCCTCCTCTCGCAGCTCTTTTGAAAGTGGAGACGCCATTAAGGTACTCAAGACTCAGACGGTTCTCGCCAGACATCCAAATTTCGATCCATCTACGCTACACATGTAACACTTAGTGTTAAATATTATGCACTGTGTAGTGCGATGCACACATTCTTAAACTAATTATGCAATTACATACCTTAATTACATCACAAAGAAATAATTAACAAAATTCAAATTAATCTTCAATATAATAATGAAATTAGAACCCATTACTAATCTTAGATCACCAAAAGACTTGACTTGATCTATAAGCTAGATCTAAACAATCTTTAAATTCTATCCTTAACAAGCTAGCTAGCTACATCATGATCGAATATTATATTATGCAAATAGAACCATTACTAGCTAACCTTATTCATCAAAAACCAACACATGGTTCTACAAGCGAGATCTAAAAAAATCATCAAATTCCTTCCTTATCAAGCTAGATGTTGAATATAATGCAATTAAAACACATTACTAACCAAATATCACAAACAACATATGGATCCAAATACAATTAAGCTAGATCTAACCAAACAATCTTTAAATTAATTCTCTCTAACCAACCTAGATATATATTGAATTGATGCATGCAATTAGAGAACTCATTACTAATCTTAGATCACCAAAATCAAATGAATCTAATATCACCCTTCAAATCAATGGCTTTTTAAAAAATCGCCTCACTTCGCAGCCCGCCACTTAGGATAGAAACCAAACCCTACAAACAAAATGGATGCGTGGAACGAGGCTCTGCTTTTACGGCCTCTGGACGGTTTTATCACGACGGTTTTATATTACGTACCGCTCAGTACATAAATATCACAGACGGTTTCTAAATATAACCGTCTCGTAATGACTATCAGATATTACAGGCGGTTGTGTTATATAACCGTCAGGATATCACGCACGGTTTTACTTTAAAACCGCTCGTAATGAGTATCAGAGCAATTACGCACGGTTATATTTTGAAACCGCTCGTGATAGTTATTACATCACGATGGCTGTAATATAAAACCGCTCAGGATATTATCACTAACGGTTTGAGTACATAACCGTCTCGTGATAAATCTGATATTACGACGGTTTTTCAAAACCGCTCGTGATCGTCGCGCCGATATAAGCCTCGCTGTAGTAGTGTGGGCAATGACGGCGAGGTCGCCGCCGAATTTGCCGACCTCTGCAAGGGCGTCTTGTTTGACGTCGACGACCCCGAGTGCAACTACCTGAGGTCGACATGCCAGGCGCTGGAGCAGAGGTTCCAGAGCCTGCCACTGAAGTGGATGGCGTGGTTGAAGCAGAAATACTTCAGAAATCCGTGGCTCACGGTCGGGCTCGTGGCCGCGGCAATTGGCCTTGCTTGCACTGTCGTGCAAGCGGTATATTCTGTTCTGAGCTATAAGAGGCAAAACTAAAAATTAAATTTCATGCATGCTCTACATATATGTGTATATCAGTGATAACAGGTGCGAGATCTATATCTGTGTGATTGCATGGTGTCAACCAAAATGGCGAGACCAATTGGTGGTGAAAAATTTCAACGGCCATACTTCGTTGCTACTATGGTATACGACTTGTATGGTAAAATTATTAGAGATAGAAATGGTTCTTTTCATATTTCTGGTAACGTACCTTTCATATCTCTAGTAGATTAAGTTGATCTCTAAATCACATTGTACTCTATATATATGCCTTCTCCTAGGTTCAATCAATACATCTATCTTGCTATTCCAACAATTCTATCTTTCTACATGATATCAGAGCTGGTTTGCATCTGAGCCTGTTCTTAGCCACCACCAAATTTCTGTGCGTGCTACCCTCTAGGAGAAGTAATGTAATCTGACTCCTGTGGTTGCGCATTGTCAATAGAAGGTCTTATTTTTTCTTCTCCGATCAAAAGATTGGTATTCACTGGCGTCTTCCTTCGTATCCAAAGCCGATGCCTCAGCTATTGAGAAGATTGATCTGCTTGTCTCCCCTGGTGGACATGGTGGCTGCGTCCCTTTGATCTTCTTCTAGCTACCTTAGCCGGTGGCCTTTCTCTAGCGGCCGGCAATAGCATGTATCTGACATGATGTGATCACTACAGGAAAACATGGATTTACAAGCTGTAATACTGCTTCCAATAGTTGTTTTACAAGCGGCTAAGCCGCTTTGAATTTTAATAGCTACTGCTTTCCATTCTCTGCTGCTTGGAATAGTATCTAAAGTGGTACTCATCGCTGGAATACTTTCCAAGCGTACTATCGCTTGTAATATTGAATTCCTAGCAAGATTAGTGTGGCAATGTTTAAACCTTTCAAAGCGCCACCACTGATAGAAAGATAATTGCAAGCTGTAATACTGCATGTGATTAGGCATAACCCATACCAAGAAAACTAATCCTAAACACATATATATTGCTTGTAATAATAATTGATGATGCATTAGCATGCATGCATCCGTTGTCAACAATCAGTTATAACAATGATAGAAACTCAACAATTTGATAAAATCAATGTAAAAGAATAATTCACAGAACAAATCTTTCATATTCTTCCATACTTAGAGCCAAGCAACAACATATACATGAGTTTTGATGTCTAGTTACATCACCATGCATATTCCACCAAAAATAGCCAAGCAATAGCATACAAGAGTTTTGATGCATGTCTTGGTACATCATCATGCATATTCTACCAAAAGACAGATGGATTTATAAGAAGATTTTGCATTCTAGCCAGGAGAACCGTACATTCTATCAGATCCTATTCTTGCACTTACAGTAAAGAAACCAAAGAAGTATTCAAACACGTAATTACACAAGGAATTGCATGTAAGAGCTATCTCACTTCAGTAGATCTGATCCTGCTCAATGGATTCTCGCTCTGCTTCAAAGATTGATAAAACTTGAAGCATTGACATGCCCCTAAGACAACAATCTCTGAATAACATGAAACAAAGATATCATCGGTTATTCAAATTACATGGACCAACATGAAAATATAAATACGTAAGATGAGCGCATTCAATTCCTTCACCAATGAGATAAGTTTGGTCTAATCACATCACTTGAATTCACCAAAATATGTCTCCAATATAGAGATGATTGGTTGGAACATATACACAGACATCTCTTCCTCACTAGAATAACTCTAGAAACAAGAAAGGAAATGCATCATCAATACAAATTTTGTACATGTGCTTAATTGGACAAAAGTACGAACTAATAAATGCAAGGTGCAAGACCAAGATGCATAAAAGAGACAATGCACAAATTGAAACTAGGCATTTAACTTAGTGACAAGTGACAATTTAGTTAGGACTGCATATCGTATTCCAATTCACAAAGCATCGATAACACTTGAGTGACCAGCTTGGTAATTAGTAATAGTACAAATCAGAGAATTGCCCAAAGTCCTGCATTTACTTCAAGGCAAATTCTACTGCTTTACAATATCAAGACTCAACATGTGAAATAAATTTAATGTTGGGTATCTCTAATTTCAGACCCTACTCCTCTTGTCATTGCATGTGGCAAGCCCATCCCATATGTCATTATGTCACACACAACATGGAATACACCTATCCTCCTCTCGTCACCAACCTACCATGCTACCATTGCCCCTCCAACCATGCTATGCTACTCCTTTGTGACCACCATCAGAACATCCCAGCCTTCCACAGCACCTGTGATGCTACTACTACAAGTAATTTCCCACAGCAATGCATTGCAAGAAGTTGAATCTTTTGAAGGATTCTACCAAGGCTAAACAATGTAAAGAAAAACTAACTATCATAATGTAAAGAATCTAAATAATGACATACTACAAAGTAATCTATCATATGACTTAATGAAAAGGCACACAAATAAGAAAAACTAACTATCATAATGTAAAGAATCTAAATAATGACATACTACAAAGTAGAGAGTCAGGATGCTATAATAGCTACCAGATATGGCCAAGGGAAGAAATTGGTAGCATGATGAGCAAGAAGGCGAACTCATGTACCTCGAGAGTGAGGAAGCAGATAGCTAGAAGCAACCAGAAGTCTACCAAATAGCATAAATAGCATACCATGATCACATATGGAAAACAACCAAGAATGTCTTGCTCTCCAACCGCATGTAACAAAATGACTTATGTCCGCTCATAGCGTAAGATTCATGGTAGGTATAAGGTATGTAATATTGGAATCTGGATGCAACAAAACTATTTTATACCCAAGGATTGGAGTCTGGATTAATGGCTAGCTTCACAAGAAACACCACCTAGGATGCAACAACCAATGGCAAGCACCATACATAGCCGTACACCAAATCAAACCTGAGTGTGGATCAAAGGCTCATCAGTGTGGATCAAAGGCTCATTATCTCGATTGAGAACAATATTTTCATATTCCAGTAGCAAGACCAAATATTACATGAACTGTCAATAAATCATGCAATGTGATAGTTTTGGATAGTATCAAAGCAAACTCAGATATTGCAATGGAAGAACTCAGATCTCGCCGCTCGGATATTTATAGTCAAGTAACAAATCATGGTCGTGTGTAATCGCGAACACACAAGATCTTGTGAGTAGAGAAATCTAAAAAGGTTGCCAACCAAAAAACATTATCTTGTGGTGATAATAACAGGTTCAATAACAAAATTTAATTCATTGCTCAATCGAACAATGAACTGAGTCTTGCATATGCATTTCAGAGATGACAATTGCTTACTGGATTTTCCATATGAAACAATAAGCTAGGTAGGTAATTAGGCATCATATAACATCTTTTTTAAAAGTGCTTCTAGGTTCTCCTAATGGAACTTAATTATTTAGATATCCTCAAACAAAATTGAACGCATCAACGCCCAAAGAAATGGACAACTTGACTTCGTAACTCTATCGCTTACTCAAAGCGATTTACTTGACTTAATAAAAACTGCTCAACTAAAGCGACTTGACTTGACTTCATATCCATGTACGATGACTTGACTTCATAATAACTGCTCAACTAAAGCGAGATGATTTCCACCTACTCCCCGCTTCCCCCAAATTATACGACATTATGGGTGGATGCTATCAAGTCGACATCGGGCCTCAAAAGAAGAAGGGTGACACAATTAACATGGTTATCCAAAGATAAGTTTGAGTCCATTAATGATACACCATATATGTTCCATCAGAAGTTAGCACTATCCTATTGAGTCTCGAGACCATTGAGAAAAAGCTATCAAGGCCTAGAAACAAAATGAATATAGAGTGAACAAATGATTGAGAATACCATACTAATGAATATTTTTATTTTTCTTATTACATAGTCAATGATTATGGACTCGCCCTATAATTAAACTATAAAAGAAGGGACTCTATAAGTGAGAACTTTTTCAACCGACAACCGGATATTCAAGAACTTACATAGGCTAGTAACCTCATCAAGTGTGGTTGATTGCAATGTACTAGTAACAAATGGTTCCCAAAGAACTTGGGGTGAATTAGAATCCTTGCTTGAAGGGGCCTTAGATAATCCATTGTTATTTAAATTATCGGTGTCTCGAGGCGTAAGATGATGGTGATTCGCCTACAAAAGTAACAATTAGGAGTAAGTAAATAAGCTCCAGGAAGAAAGATACACGATACATTAGCGCCTAGGAAAGATGCAAGATATATCAAACACCACCAATGCGAGAGAATTGATATGACTTAATGGTAGAGCACCACCAAAGTTAACTTCAGCTCGCTTTCACTCTATGACTAGATATAACATATTTCGAGTTAAATGTATAACAATCAAATAATTACATTATGCTTATAGAAGGAAAGCTCACATATCGGATATTCTGAAAATAGAAGGAATGTTACCTCCAAAGTCATCTGGAAGCTCTTACACTCATGTTTGCACCTCGTATCTTATCCTCCCTTACACTCATGTCTGCACCTTGTATCTCATCCTCCCTACCCTCTCTCTGAAGTCTAGTTCATAGCGCTTTGCCATATGTTATAAACACAGGAAAAGGAAACATATTAGTAGCAGCCTAAATCTTTTGTCTTGGCTGTAGAGAGGACGTCTTCCCCTACCAATCCTTTGGAAGGCCAGTGATGTGCTGAATCTGTAATACTTTCACAATTCAGCTCCATGTTACTCCACTAAATCTACCAGTGTGCCAACTAATTTTACCTGAGCATAATTGTTGGTCTTCGCCCATGGACTGGTTCTTGGGGATCCATGCCCTCATGCTTCAAACTCCAAGTAAGGGTAGTAATGGTAGGCCAAACCTGCAAAACCAAGAATAGGATCGTCATATGGTGCACAAGGTCTTTCTCAAGAGGTAAGTGCATGCTTGCTAGCTTAGACATGTTTCCATTTTCAGCATGTATGGTTTTGTGAATGCACACAAAACATTTACATGACTTAAAAGAACAAAATATACAACATTTATTTTTCTTTTGTAACAATAATGAGCATGGTCTCCGTAATTGGAAAGATGAGAACAATGAAGACCGATGACTCGATAACTACTCCAAATAGTTCTTTCTCGCTAGATGATGTTTCCTCTTGATGATCTCAAGGTAAATATCCAAGGTGTTAGTTCCAATCACATAGGAGAGGAAAATGTTAGAATTTAACTCGAGCAAAGTAAAGATAAATATTCCAATCTCATCTCAATCACATATAAAGAGAAATATTCCATGTTCATTTAAACCTTTCTAATTTCTTCTAGCTTAGATAGCAAAATCACATACAAAGGCTCATTATCTCGATTGAGAACAATATTTCCATATACTTTTGTAGTACCTGCATACCGAATGCTTGGATCAACATAGCTTGATGTTGGGTCATGGATAGAGTGACGAAACAGGAAGCATCAGAATATCTCCGAAATTTGAAGATAAACGTCAACATGCTATATGCAAGCCGACTTATCTCGTGACAAGAAAATACAACTTATTCCAACCGATTAGTCATATAAAAGCAACATCGCATATGCACCCATAACCTTCTCCATCCAAGTAGTAATATACATAAATTTCACTATACTATAACACATAAACATACATCACCAAAAGTACTACTTAGGAACACTTTGACTCCAGTCTACTCCTTTGTCATAGACATTAACATACTCATATGTCTTGTATGTTTACACCAAAAGTATGATCTATTAAGCTATGTTAACTTTCTAAGTAGCTGCTAACTAATGTAGTCCATCCTAGCATTTAGTAAACTAAAAGTGCAACTTAGGAACACTTTGACTCTAGTCTTGCATCACTTTGGTAGCTACCTGCAAAAGAAGAAACTAGGAAACATACTCATATATATGTCTTGTATGTTTACACCAAAAGTATGATCTATTAAGCTACGTTAACTTTCTAAGTAGCTGCTAACTAATGTAGTCCATCACTTTGGTAGCTACTTGCAAAAGAAGAAACTAGGATGAATTAATTATTCAACAAAAATGAAACAAAAATGCATGATTTGAGTACTTGTAAAAAAATATTCTTACAATATTGTCTTAGGGCTTAACTTTTTCCCTTGTGTCTTCCGCCTGTATATAAAAAGATGAATTTGTTACAAATTCCATAAGGATCTTTTTCAGTTAGAGGATACATTTAGTACCACGAGCATGATTTGTTTCTCCATGACTTGAACCACCACCACCACCAACTCCAACATCATCTTCCATCTACAAATTGATAGTTTTTTTGGCTTAATTTTATATCATTCTGTAATTAGAGTGAAAACACTAGAGAAGATGGATTACCCTTTCATATGGCCATGTGATGGAATGCCCTTGAGCATCACCCATTTTTGTGACATTCTTGTATGGTCGAGGCAATGGGGCATTCTTTTTTAGCACATAGTTGACAACCACCTCGCAATACTCAGGCCCAAGAGGAGTACCTCCAACAATAGCACTTCGAGACGTTCTTGGATAGTAGCCTTAGCTATCGAACATATTGCCCTACAATTGAGATCAAAATAACCTCCTTCCACCCTAAAAGTCAGCTTTGAATTGGAAATTAGCTATCTTCAAGCATGCGCTTTGTCAAAAACACATATAACAAATGACTAGTACCCTTGATTAGTACTTGGTATATCATGTCTGCACAACAAATTTCTTTCAATTATCTATACACAAACAAAGCTAACTTTTAGTTAAAGGCATGTCATATATTGTTGTGCATATCATAAAAGAATAAGAATATACCTTATTATGTGGAAGCCTTATCTCATTAGGAATTGACCTATCACCACTCTCATGACTTTGGCATCTCGTATCCTATAATAGTTCATACAAATATATGGATAATTCATTATCAGTTCAAATAGTTATTAGCCCAATATGTAGCAATAGGTACACAACAAGAATCACCTGTATTGGAGAGTTTGATGCGTGATTGTTTGATGCACGATTGTTATTTGGTTCAACATTTTCTGTGGACTGTGCTAAAGCAATCGATTTCTTTAATTCTACCATTTCTTGTAGTACTTTTGATAATTTCTCTTCGTGGTCATCCAAGCGCTCTCTCAAAATCACATTCTCATTTTCAGCTCTAAGCTTTGCACACATATCTAGTTGAAGTTTTGTGGAGGAACACTTACGTACCCCCGCCATTTTCAGGTCTTGAGGTGTCGGCCCCACACCAATATCACGAACACGTGCTCGCTTTTCCTTCCCAAATAATTTGCTGAAAAGTTCTCCTTGCTGAACGGTTTTTGTAGCTAGCTCTGGTTTGTTGGCACAAGTCTCATTGATTTTGTCCTGATTTTAGAGAAAGCACATAACTTTAATAAATACACAAACTTGAAAGTGCACAAATAAACATTCATTTTAGATCACTTACAATCATGCATTCAGCTACTACTTGTGCACTTCCATATTTTCGAGTATGTGCTTTGATAAACACTTCATGCCTAGTCTGGCTTGTAGCCATACTCTTTCAACTACAAATCATTAATGTATTAAAATCAGCTAAGAGTAAAAAATTGCTTTGTCTACTGAATTATTGAAACATTTAGTACCCATTCATCTCGCAACCCGAGCAAGGCTCTTGCTTCCAAAGTGGTATGAGTCATAATCATCTTTGCGCTATTTGCTTTTCCAATTCCACTACGAGCCTAAGAGGTTGATAGAATAATTTAATAATCGTGATGAATGAAAACTATGTTCTGCCATTAGACATGGATTATACCTCGCTCGGGTGTTCTCCAATATTGCACAAGCCATATCCAATCGATTTGGGCACTCTCTTATCAATCTCCATTTCAAAAGCTGTTCATCGCTTATGTCTTTGTTTGGTTCAAGTAAACTTTCTTTATTTCACATTTGAAATTCCTCCACCTCATCGCAGCTTGTTTCATAACCCAATCTTGAAGGTCATCACTCACATAAAAAAATAACTACAAAAATCAGTGGACACCAATTTTGTCAAAGGTAAATAGGCAAAGTTTGCAATGCATGAACATGGATTTCAAGAAAGAAAATTGACCTGCACTTGTCCCAAAGGTCAACCTTCTTTTGTTCGTCAACTTCAAACCATTTTGTGGAGGATAGAGGTATTCCTGACCTCACAATTGTGGATACGAAATTGGTTAGTGGTGCAGCTTGCTCTCCAATGGGTTGATTCTTCTCATTGCATTCAACATGAATTCTTGGTTCATTCTCCTCACTACTCCAAATGTCATGCTTCACAAGGTGCCTCGTCCTTTCCTTTTCTTTGTTGGCTCTACAACTAATGTGCTACATTATAATTAAACCAATAAAGTGCATAATGTTAGCAACATTATAATTGTTTATGTCACTTTACTCGCATTCAATGTTTCATCTTCATTATCATGGATTTGTTGATCTTCATCCCGAACATCATAATTAGGATCTTCGCCGATATCTTCTCCTTCCTCATTGTTAATGCGTGTGCACCTTCGCTGCTTAGGAGGCCCTTCAATATCATGTAGGATTTGTTGCTCTTCAACACGAACATCATGGGCATTCAAGATGGATCTATGCCTAGCATTAGTAGCTTGTATCGTAGCCTACATTGAATCATATGTGCACTAAAAATAAATACAATGGCTTACATTATAAATAAACATAATGGATCAGCTCAAAAAGTAAATACAAATTAGTATAGCATTTAACCTTTCTTGTTCTTTTTAGATAGAGCAGCCATAATGTTTGTAGGTCGTTAAGCCAGTGCTTTCAATGCCTCATTGTTCCTAGCAATTTTGCTCGCCTTTCCTCCTCATACTCATTTTGTAAAGGACCATCATTTCCTATTCCGTTATTTGCCATACTTTTGACGCATAACATATTTATATGCAATTGGTTAGCAATTAACTCAATCCATTGTGCATAATGTCAGCAACATTATAATTGTTTATGTCACTTTACCTGCATTGAATGTTTCATCTTCATTATCATGGATTTGTTGATCTTCGTCCTGAACATCATAATTAGGATCTTCGTTGATATCTTCTCCTTCCTCATTGTTGATGCGGTGCACCTTCGCTGCTTAGGAGGCCCTTCAATATCATGTAGGATTTGTTGCTCTTCAACACGAACATCACAGCTAGCATCAACATCATCCATTCTTTCATAGTTAGTGAAAGCGTGCTTCCGTAGTAGAGGAGCCTTTTCATGGGCATTCAAGATGGATCTATGCCTAGCATTAGTAGCTTGTATCGTAGCCTACATTGAATCACATGTGCACTAAAAATAAATACAATGGCTTACATAAAAATAAACACAATGGATCAGCTCAAAAAGTAAATACAAATTAGTATAGCATTTAACCTTTCTTGTTCTTTTAGATAGAGCAGCCATAATATTTGTAGGCCATTGAAGCCTAACGGCTTTCAATGCCTCGTTGTTCCTAGCAATTCTTGCTCGCCTTTCCTCCTCATACTCATTTCGTAAATGACCATCATTTCCTGTTCCGTTGTTTGCCATACTTTGGACTGCATAACATATTTATATGCAATTGGTTAAAAATTAACTCAATCCATTGTTAGCATAGAAGAACATACAAAAATTAAAATGCAATCAACTAAGTGCATGATTTGTAAAAATTCAAAACAGGGTGTAGTATCTTATTTCTCTATCTTAGCATTTGATTGACCAATAATCACACCATCAATATCTTGTCTTTCACAGTTATTACAACCCTCATGGACACTTAATTGCCTGTCCACATCAACATTCAAGCCAGGTATTTCTGCTGCATTTTCAATTTCTTCCCATGTAGACATGTCGTATATGTCCCTAGGCCTTGATTGAATGACAGCATGCCAATCTTTATCAACAGGATCTTGTACATAATAAACTTGAGTTGCTTGTGATGCTAAAATGTATGGTTCATGAGATAGCTTCTCCCCGGTATGAAATAAATGGCTAAAGTTCACTGTGGTGATTCCAAACTTATCGGTTTTTACCCACTTGTCCTTTCGACGAACATCAATCCAGTCACATTTAAACAAAACAATGTTGCCCTTCCTATGATAATCTAACTCAAGTATCTCTGTTATGACACCATAGTATGTTACATCTCCCATTTGTGGATTTTGATCCTTCGAACTAGAAAAACTACTAGTTTTTGCTACAATGGCAACTCCACTATTTTGAATGGGCCTACCATCATCAAAACTTTTTGTGTGGAAACTATATCCATTTATTGAATAGCTATTGTACTTTTTTGCAACCATAAAAGGCTCACTAGCCAATATACGAATCTCCTCTGGTACGTCTTCATGCTGTTGTAATAAGTCATTCACCTATTAACATTAGTAAATACAAATTACTCATAGAGTTAATACCAAATTGTGTATAGAGATTATAATTCAAATATCATTTCATAACTTACATGCAACCTAAACCACTCATGAAATGTCATGTGATGTATGCGCTCTCTCTCATGCTTCTTTCGATGACCAATTGAAGAAAGATAGTCCAAATGTTGTCTGCAGATATAATCTAAGTAAGAAAATAGTTATAGATGTGGTCTAACTGATACTAAAAACTGATTAAAATTAGTTTGAGAACATACATCGATATGGCTCAATGTGCTCATAATTAAATAAGACATATCTATGAGCTTGAAGCCGTGTTTGGTGGTCAAGTGTAACCGTGCACTTCCCAACCAATGCACGCCCAAAGATAGTTGAAGTAGGAGGAGCTATTTGGTAAGTCATCGCCATGGCCATCATTGTTCCTACCTTGGTGATTGAATCTAGTCTCACAACCATTGAAGTAGCGAGAGCAAAATGTCATGCTCTCATCAAACACATAATTTTCAGCAATTGACCCTTCCAATGACTTCTTGTTCAACATATCCCTTCAACCTTAACCAAAATCTATACAATGTTTTACATAAATTAATTATATACAAGTCTATTAAGAAAATATTAGGAAAATTAACTATTTTATAATATTAATGTACCTTTCTATAGGATACATGTTGCGGTATTGGACAGTCCCAATTCTTACCTCGATGGAAGATGGACCATGAGATGCACCATGATATCAAAAAGCATGGTGGAAAGATCTTCTCAAGAAGGCATAATGTCTCTGCAATTTCACATTCTAAGTCCTCCATATCGCTCACCCGGATTATACGAGAGAACATTTTCTTGAAAAAGTTACTAACACGAATCAATGCCACACTAACATTTTCAGTAAAATCTTTCTAATGACCATAGGGAGCAAGTATCTAAAAGGACATGGCTATCATGCGATTTTAGCCTCATAATTTCTTCTCTTGAACATTTACACAACTACGGATATCACCGCATATCCATCCGTAAATTTTACACCTTTCAACATTTCACGTAACATTTTCTTCTTCGCAGAGCTCATTGAGTAACATGCAGAGGCAATAAAACTTATCACCCATCGGAATAGGGTGAAGTTCCTTTTGAAACCTAATGCTTGTAGATCCAAACGTGAGTTTAAGTTGTCTTTAGATTTTTATCAATATCCAACAAAGGTATTTATTATATTGTCACACACATTTTTCCGATATGCATTACATCAAGGTTATGCCGCAATAGAACATCTTTCCAAAGATGGTAGTTGTAACCAAATTGGTTGCTTCTTCCAAATAACTTTTGGTTCACTTTCCTTACGCTTATGCTTTTGTGGTGGTTTTCACTGCTGGATCTTTACCAAAATTATTTATAATATCTTTTGTTTGCTCGAAAACATCATCTCTAGAAAGTGGAGGGTGCTTCCTCAACTCCACTGTACCATCAAAAGACTTGGCATCACTTCTAAATTCATGGTCAACATGCAAGAATCGACGATGCCCCATGAAGCAATATTTTCTACCTTTTGTTAGAAAAAGAGAACATGTTTCTGAGTGGCAACAAACACATCCTGCCTCTCCATAAGTAACCTGTCCAGATACATATCCAAGTCCTGGGTAGTCCGTAATTGTGGACAACAAGGCAGCATGCAATTGAAACCATTCACTAGTTGCTGCATCATAAGTTCTAAAACCTTCATGCCAACTAACTAACAAATCATCAATCAAAGGCTGAAAGTAGACATCCATATCCTTTCCAAAGACATCTAGGACCGTGAATTAGCAATGAGAGGATAAAATTTGGTTGTTTCATACACATCCATGGCGGTAGGTTGTAAGGAATCAAGATAATGTGCCATGTACTATGTGATGAACTTATGTTTCTAAAAGGATTTATACCATCTGTAGCTAGAGCAAGTCTTACATTATGCACAATCGTAATCGAACTCGATATTTATTGTCAAAATCCTTCCAAACAGCTTGAATCACTGATGACGATTTGCCCATCCCTTGGGCACCCTTCACTATGGTATCTCATATCACTTGCCGATTTTCGACATATACAACTCGCTAGAGTCTTTTTTATTGGAAAGTATCGAAGAATCTTTTGGGAACCCCTGCACTCACTTCCCATCGACTCTTCTTTTCTACCTTCCATCTAGAAGTATTACATTTTGGGCAAGAATCTCTATTAGCATTCTCCTTCCGTAAAAGCACACAATCATGTTTGCATGCATCGATATTCTCATAACCTAATCCAAGGATCTCACTGCCTTCTTCACTTCATAGAAGTTCTTTGGCAAGTGAAGTATCCTTGGAAATGCCTCATTAAGTAAATCAAGAAGAGTATCGAAACTATTATTGGTCCATCCACCAAAGAACTTGGTGTGAAGAAGTCTCACTATAAACTGTAGCTTTGTGAATTTGCACCCAAGATATAATGGTTGACTAGCATCATTTGCTAACTTATAGAAAGCCTCAACATCTTCGTTTGGACTCTCTAAATCACAATCGCCACCTATATCACTAGCATCTTGGTACCCATATCCTATATCATGAAGCATTTCTGTTATCTCATCATCTAGCCCTTGCTCCATTTATATGTAAGGTTCGGGCTGTAATTCTGGTTCCCTATGCTGTTCAAAGGATGATACTTTTTCTCCATGAAAAATCCATGTTGTGTATCCTTCTAAGAATCCTTCACATATCAAGTGGTCATGGACAATTGCTGTTTTGTACCAAGTGCTATTCACACACTTCTTGCAAGGGCATCGAATCTGATTTCCTTTTGATGAATTTGTAAAGGCAAATTCTAGGAAGCTTTTCACGCCGTCCACGTACTTCTTCGAGTGCCTACATTTTATCACTAAATGTATTAAGCATAATTAGTTAGCATGAGAAGTTGCTATTACATTGACTTAATTGTTAGATTTCTACCTGGCCTCATTCATCCACTGCTTATCCATGGTGACTCTCCAATGCGTAATGAGCAGTCTAGCATAAAAGAAAAGTAGAAAGTTGAAAAAATAGTATATAGATTGCCTGCTTCAACAAAACAATAAGGAGTTAAATCATAAGGGGGCTTTAGTTCCCATATTCATGGAAGTAAATTATAGTTCGCATCAAACACAAAGCTATAGATTTATGTCTTCAAAAATTGTTATTCAAAAATAGCTCAGATTTATCCTATTGTCAGCACAGATTTATCCCATTGTCAAAAATAGCTCTCACTTATCAATACATCATACCACTCCTCTCTCAAAATGACTACTAAGATTTTTGTACAATTATTGGAGAGAAATGTGCTACTTTTGGTTATAATTGCAATAATCCCTTAAAATGAGGAGTGCTATAGACGGGAGGCCTGATCAAGACTGGAGGCTTTTCTGCCAGCAACTTATTTCCGAGCTACATAACAAGGACAATGAGAATCTAAACCGTGTGGAGAAAATTCTAAATCTAAGTTATAAGTACCTACCAAACTATTTGAAGAACTGTTTCTTGTATTGTGCTATGTTCCCAGAAGACCATCTGATCCCAAGAACAAAATTGATTAGATTGTGGATAGCTGAAGGGTTTATCGAACAAAAAGGAAAATGCAGCTTAGAAGACGTTGCTGAAGTTTATCTGACAGAACTCGTCCGACGAAGCATGCTTCTGGTTGTAGAGAAGAACAGTTTTAATAGGATAAGTGGTCTTCGTATGCATGAACTAGCCATTTTCCAATCTACAAAGGAGAGTTTCAGTACAAGTTATGACGACACTCATGGAGTGGGACAGGCGAGATTGGATTCTCGTCGTGTGTCGGTGGTACAGTGCAACAATGGCATTCTGTCATGCATAGATCCATCCAGGCTTCGCACCTTCATGTCATTTTACAGCAGCATGGCACCATCTCCATGGCCTTCTTTTATTCCCTCGGAATCTAAGTACCTTGCAGTATTGGACTTATCAGGCTTGCCTATTGAGACTGTACCAAATTCAATTGGGCAGTTATTCAACCTTAGGTACCTGTGCCTCAATGACACCAATGTGAAGAAACTCCCAAAGTCTATTACGAAGCTTCTCAATTTAGAAACATTGAGTCTTGAAAATGCAAAGTGTTCAAATTTGCCGCAAGGGTTTGGAAATCTGAAGAAAATGCGGTACCTACTTATTATGATATGGCTAGATAAAAGTTGCAGAATTTTCAATTGTTATGAAGCTTTGAAGCCGTTTGAGGGCTTGTGGAAGTTGATGGAATTGCGCACTTTAGTAGTTCAAGCAAGCGAAAGTATTTGTTGCAAAACTAGGAAATTTTTCTCAACTGAGGAGCCTTTACATTTCTGATGTAAAGAGTTGCATCTGTGAAGAACTGTGCGACTCTCTATCAAAGATGAATCAGCTCTCAAAACTAGAAATAAGAGCCAGCAACGAAGAAGAGTTGCTCCATCTGGAAACTTTGACATTGCCAAACCCTCTTCAAAAACTCACTTTGGTAGGGCGGTTGTCAGATGGAACTTTGGAATCTCCGTTTTTTTTAACCCATGGAAATGCACTCTGTGAATTGCGGCTATTTTGGTATCAGCTCGCCGAGGATGCAATGCCGCGCCTCTCTGAATTGTCAAATTTAACTTATTTAGAACTTACAGGGGCGTTTAATGGGCAACAACTAGACTTCCATGCAGGGTGGTCCGCAAATTTGAAGAGGATTTACTTGTGGCATTTGCCAAATGTCAATCAAATATGCATACATGTTTGTTTGTAGTGGTTATAGAGGAATCACCCGAAGGTTTGTTTGTAGTAGTCAGTTATGATGTTTAGGGTAGCTAATGCTTAGAAGAATAATTTTATCTATTTTTTTCTCTTTGACTTGTATTTTTGCTTCATAATTTGTTCCATATCAGTGCGGTGAATCTGTTTTGATCATGTTTTCCCTGTTAATGTTCTATTCCATTTAATAATTTGCTATTCTTCACATCTGCCTTTTCCCTTAAAATTGTTGCTGATCTGACCTCCTTGATTTTAGTATTAATTGGAAGTAATGGCAGGTTTTCCTGCTCTCTTTATAATGCCAAGACCTGCTTACCTTGCCTTTTTCCAGGTGCAATAGAGCAAGTAGCTGATACTTTGAAAGTTGTTATTGAGGAATCGCCAGAAGGTTTTTTTTTCTGTAATCAGATATGTTTTGGGTAGCTAATGTTTAGAAGAACTATTCCTTTGCTTAACTTATATTTTTCTTTTGTGCCTAACCGCCATTTATGGGCTACTTGGATTGTTCATCTGCCACCAGATGCATCTGAGCGACATGATGCTACTTGTGAAGTTGCTTCTGAAGGTATTCTACAATGATTCTTTCAGCTCCTCACTTGAAAATTTTAAAGTACTAGTAGTCATTTACCAAGGGATATCTTTTCTTGTGGAGTGGCCTGCCTACCAAAAAAAAGTCTATTTTAAGATGGGGGGCATATTAAGTGCTAACCTAATTAGGTGCTATCATGCTAACTATTTGATTTTTATATCATAGAAACTCAAAAATAATCTCAGACAATATGTTCTACCTTCAATTTCAAATCAAAACTCAATTGGTGCTATGAGAAATAAAATAGTGAAATATCATATAAATCATAAGGGGGGAAAATAAAGGAAAAATGCTACTATTCACAGCAAATTTCACTTTTTGTTTTTTTAGCAGCTTGAGTTTGGAACTAAATGTGACAAGGTAACTGATCATATTGAGTTATACCTCCACTATTCTTTTTAGGATTTTTGAACTAATTTAACACCGAAATCAAAACGTTCAAGATGATGGTACCTAATGAGGTGTTTGCATTAGGGCCCTGTTTGTAGACTTAGGCTTTTTTACTATTCTGGTTGGCCTGGGGTTGATCAGATCCCACCACATGGAACTTCTATTCATTTCCATCCTAATGTTTGTTGTTGATGCAAACAGAATCATTGAACATGCTATTCTCAACCCTGTGACTGCTGATTTCTTTTGTATCAGTTTACCTTCTATACAAAAATAATCTTGTAAAGTTAACGCAGATGGTGGCACAACTCAGGCCATTGATATGCTATGGTTCACATTTGTATAGCACCGTTCCTGCTTTAAATTTTGATTCCACAGGTACTTGCAAACTGGAGGAACAGGTTGCAAGCAAAATGGAGTGGTTCGTCACTAGAGGCATATTGCCAACAAGTCATGGGATGCACACAGATAGCATTTGTAACATCCTGAATTTTGAACAGTAAAATGCAAACACGAAATTTTAAATGTGAATATTATTTCTGAGTTTTCTTGGCATTATTGATTTTTATTTGGAGTTCTTGGATTTCCATGTTGCAAGAAAAATTCAATAAAAGGGAAATAAAGAATACAAAGAAGAAAAGGCAAAGAAGCAAAAAGCAAAGATTTGGAAAATTTATTAGGAGAATCCTGAGCATGTAAATAAGCCATTTTAACTACCACATGAAATCTTCACATAAGAATATGAGGGAGAAAAATATAACAACGATTTTTATTCCCAAATAATGCATTGTCAGAATTTGTGCAAAATATTGGAACAACAAATGGACTTGAGAAAATTTATACAAGAACCTCATTACTATATATTCACATAGTAAAAATATAATAAATTAAAAGATGGTTTGAGAATTATTAAAATCTGAAAACTGAAAACTTGGGAAAATGGAAATTCCAATGTCAGAATTTTAAATAAATAATGAAGCAAATTTTTGAGCTGAAAATTTTACATAAGTATCTGTAGCTCAAATCCAATTGAAAAACAAAATTTCAAATATAATAGAATTCATTTGAATTCAAATAAAAATCGAAGACAGAGACTAGAGATTTAAATAGCCATTATTTAACACTCCTCGTCTACTTCGTGAAACCCGCAAGACACTCAAGCTAAGAAATGATAATCCTATCCAAGTTCAACCAAATCCTTTGTATTTAGTTGAAGCACTTCCCTACAATCGGCGTAACTCCCCATTTTCCCTAAGTTCAAAAAGTGCAGCAAAACAAACTAACAAGAAAAATGATTACTAGTATCTATAACCATGGTGTAAATGCTCACCATAATTAAACAAAATCATCAAACACACACCTTTTGTTTTAGCAACTAGCACAAAATATTTCCAACGTTATGTAATTCTTCGAGAAAGGAAATGGCTTAGACTAAAACCTACTTCTATACCTTATTTGATGCCTACACATTTGTTCTTTGAAATGTTGCTAAACAACGTCCTAAGTTGAATAAATATATCCTACAACCATAACTATACCAAAAGTTACATCAGTCAAGTTTATAACTCTCAAGACTAGGAGGAATAAAAATCAAAGCTGGTTGTCTAAAGGAATTAAATAAAGAAAAGGCGCTAAAGCAAGAATACTTGTTCCCAATAGAATTCGAACTTTATTCTCAATCTCAATCATCGGTTCATCCCTCCAGAATACCAATGAATAATTGTCCGGTACTAAAAATCGGAAAGACAATATTATCGCCTTTGCTATAGTAAACATAAGTATTCGTCAATTGTTGCCTAAAGCAAGAAGCAAACTCCATATCATTCTCAACAAAGCTGTAACAATCAAAAGGTGACCTCAAGAATTTGAAAACAAACAATTACCTAAATCAGTCAAGTAATGAAAGCGTGATGGCCCATAACCCACATGTCCCAGATTTGCGAACAAACAATTCCTTAGATGTCTATTAATCCAACCCAAAATGAATTTTAATTAAGCGAAACAAGGAAGACATCAATAATATCCAAGCTATTTCAAGAACCTAGAAAACATCAAGTGCCTAAAACAACTCCCGCCTCGATATCAGGCTCGAGCGTAAATATCTTTCTCATGTAATTGTACCCAACATTTAATGGTATTGAGTACGCTTTTTGTATTCAATTCCCATAATCAACCTTTCGATCCTATACATTTCATTTCGTATAGTTGTCAAATCCAAGAAAATGAAAACCTACATTGACCAAAGTAATTAAACAAATCAAATCATCGAGATCATCTTATATTTCTTTTACCTCAATACTTGAATTATCTCTATCTTGTTTTTAATCTAAAGTCAACCCGAAAAGACATTTATGCTCAGCTCATTCCATCGACTAATGTTGAATTATCTGATTAACCATTGTATTCAGATATCCTTCTTGATATTAAACGTTCGATTCTTCCAAATGAATCTAATGACAATACAACCTATCTCTCACCTCAAAATTCTAAACATACCACATGCCACTTTATGGATTAAGCTACCCTTGCCGACAATCACAGTTTTCAACCAGAAATGTGTAGAAAGTACTAATATTTCTCATACTTACCTAAAACTCAAATAAAATTCTTCTCTATTTCTAACATCAACTTCGGATGGCAACAAAATTAATGGAAAAGAAATTCTGAATCTATCTCATCCTCGAGAAGTATAAGGTTGTGGTATTCACCGTTCCACATCGAAGTAACCTAGCGCTATGATATATTAGGCCATCGCATCCTTAAGAAAAAGAAAAAAAAAAGAAAAAACATATGAATTAGAGTTGCCGTCTCCCTATCCAAGTATTTATGATATCTTCCGAGTATCGCAATTGGGAATGTCTTCATCTTCCTTTTGAGCTCACCCACTAAATGAAATCAATCTATAATCTGAATTAACTTATCGAGAGTATCCGATTGGAATCTTAAAAGAAGATGACCGCCACACTCATAATAAATCACAAGATGATCAAGGTTCAACGAAGCAATCATTACGAAGAATAGGCAACTTGAAGCGAGAAGATCGACTCAAGGAGAATTTTTCCGACTTTTTTAGAAATAATTTTCCTTTAGACACCCCAAATCTAGAATTGAGATTTTTGTAAGGGGGTAGATTTGTAACATCCTGAATTTTGAACAGTAAAATGCAAACACGAAAATTTTAAATGTGAATATTATTTCTGAGTTTTCTTGGCATTATTGATTTTTATTTGGAGTTCTTGGATTTCCATGTTGCAAAAAAATTCAATAAAAGGAAATAAAGAATACAAAGAAGAAAAAGGCAAAGCAAAAAAGCAAAGATTTGGAAAATTTATTAGGAGAATCCTGAGCATGTAAATAAGCCATTTTAACTACCACATGAAATCTTCACATAAGAATATGAGGAGAAAAAATATAACAGATTTTTATTCCCAAATAATGCATTGTCGAGAATTTGTGCAAAATATTGGAACAACAAATGGACTTGAGAAAATTTATACAAGAACCTCATTACTATATATTCACATAGTAAAAATATAATAAATTAAAAAGATGGTTTGAGAATTATTAAAATCTGAAAACTGAAAACTTGGGAAAATGGAAATTCCAATGTCAGAATTTTAAATAAATAATGAAGCAAATTTTTGAGCTGAAAATTTTACATAAGTATCTGTAGCTCAAATCCAATTGAAAAACAAAATTTCAAATATAATAGAATTCATTTGAATTCAAATAAAAATCGAAGACAGAGACTAGAGATTTAAATAGCCATTATTGAAAGAATATTGATAAATTTTTGGTAACTTTATTTAGTCCCAAATGTTTACCAGGGATGAATACTGGTTGGAGAGTTTAGTAAAAAATTTCAACACTTTTTACCACCATTTGACCACTAGTAAAAATCGGAGAGAGAAAAGTTCATCCCAACCACCTGTTCCTCCGGCTACTCAACGACATGTGGGCGAGTCCTTCCGTTCCGTTCTCTTGGCGCATAGCTATGCATCCTCGATGGTGTGATGGGCCTGGACCCATTTGCGGCCGTTTTCTTCCTCCTCCGTTCGGTCCACCGATAGGAGGCCAAATTCTCCGGCGAGCAGCGCTCATGCTCGATTCATCGAACCGATCTTCGCTTCGGTCATTCCTCGGCGTCATCCCGCCTCATCATCGCCGCGGACCAGCCACGAGTCCCTCAGCCCTGCCTTCGCCATTAACACTCGCCAACTCCTGTGCAGGTAGCCAAAGCATGGCGATCATTGCAGCGTCCAAGACTCCACAGGACAGCCAAGTCGACTACAAAACCATTCCATGGCCTCACTTGCACCTTTCCCTTTCCTTCGTCACATTTTCCGGGCGGGCTCCATTCCTCTCTTCTTCTTCGCCATTGCGTGAGAGCGAGAAAAGAAGCATAAACAAGCCGAGCAAGAGGTAATCCTTGGAATCAACTCCTAAAGTTTCTCCCTACCACCTAGTGCACTAAAGAGCTTCAATTCGGGTCATACCACTGCGATTCACGGTCATCTTCTTCATTTCACGGTAGCCTTGGCGGGCAGATTCTGCCTCTTCTCGGCGCCATTTCGGTGAAATAGAACCCCTAGACACCTGATGCTCACCGAATCCTCACCTGCCATTTAGCGGCGTTGAGCCTTGGCGGAATCCATGGCGGCCTTTCAAGGTATGGCGACCATCTTCTTGCGGCCGTCGAGTTGAATGGGTACCACCAACGTGTTCCCCATGTCGGTGTAGCCATAGGTGTCATCCATTCCTGACTCGGCCGGCGTTCAGCGTGGCGAAGTCCAAAACCCGTGACCCCTGTTTTCCTTCAACGACTCGGGTCGATGGCGACTTGGGTGGGTTTTAGCCAAAAGCGGGATGCGTTTTCTCTGGGAGAAGCGTATTTTCCTTTTTCGGAAAGTTTAATTTTTGAGAGGTTTTCATACAGAGTTGATTTAAATTTGAATATATTTTAAACTAAAAGTTCAATTTAGATGAAATAAATTCCTAAATTCGTGTAAATTCGATAGAATTAGAATATGCAAAAATATTTTTAGTTTAGTCATTTGTATAATTTACGATAAATGAAATACAGGGAAAAGCTTTATGCCATAAGTAAATAATGATTTTTATTTTAGGTAAAATAAAGGATAATGAATTTTATGGAATCTTGATGCTGCCAAAAGCTTAAAAATGTAAAATAATGATGTTCAAATTAAGTTGCTCCATTAGTTTAATGAATCTTCAAATGAACATGCCATATATATATAGGTTAAAGTAAATAAGGGCTTTAGTGAAACAATGATGTTATATGGTCCCTATTGCACACATGAAAAATATATGTCATAAAATCATAAAATAAATTTGAATGTGCTACGGGATTATGAGAAGCTCGGATATGCGGAACATGTAACTTTTGATCTATGTTTAAATTGCTTACTATGCAAATATTAATAAGCCTTAATATGACCATTTATAAGAATAAGTGCATAAAAGCTCATAAAAAGATGAAATAATTTGCATGCTGTTCCTTGAATCCACGGAGAACCCTTTATATAAAAATATTTAAAGTAAAACTTATCTTGCATTCTTTGATGCAAGAAAGTGCAACCATCAATAACAAATAAATAGTTAATCTACCAAGGTTAAGGCCAAAATAATGTAAAAATAGTTTTAAAACATTTCTAGGATGGTACTCTGCTAATACCTGAAAAATGAATCAAGAATCATGTATAGGTTAGTTGGAAATTAAGATTTAAAGTTGGCGATTTAAGGTTTCAAATATGATCACTTAGGCTATTTCCATCGATAAAATAACTCTCTAAACACTAAAATAGGTGAAATCAGTTTAGTAATACTCTACAAAGTTTATACTACCATATTCTGTAAAGAAATCATATTCCATTAAGGTTTGGATATTAATCTCATTAGATCAAAACCCTTAAGTGATTAACCTTAGTTGCATTTCCTGCGATTCAGAATAACGTCAATTTACAATACCATAAGCCTTTTCAACAATGAAAATAATGTATCAGCCAAAGCCTAAAATTTATGGAATTAGCTTAGAATTGTTATACAAAGTATAAATCATCTCATTATGAAGAAATAACCATATTTCATCATGTTTTCCATACAAATCCTAATAGTCAAATGACCTAAATAATCACATTTCTTTAGGCAGTATTATGAATAGCGAATTGTAGTTGCAATGAGGAAACACAGAGTTAAGTTATTTTTATCATGAACCTTCTTAAATATCACATAAATAAAGCCATAGCCTAAATCAATAGATCTAACTTGGTAAAACTAATCTGGCGAAATCAATTAAAAATAAAGAACTAATCATTTATAATATAATATGATCGTTTAAGTCTTTTCATTAGCTCATAGCGACTCATCCAAATCTGAATTTAGTAAAGAATAACTTAGAATTGATCTCTAAGATATACTCTGCAGATAATCTAAGAAAATATTCTTATTTTATCTTGCTTGAATCTGGATCTTAATAGAGCAAAACCCTAAGTAATAAAGTTCAAACTCATATTATGAATAGTGAATCAATGAAAGCTTGCAACTAATGATTAATTCTATTTAATCCAAACAATCTTTCGTCTTGAATTAAGTAAAATAAGATTAATAAATTCATAAAAGAGCAATCCTGTTTTAGTAAAGAGTTTTATTTGTTCTTTCTATCTCCTTTTTTTTGCCCTTATTGAAGTTAGTATTTTGCTATTTTCCGTTGATCGGCGTGTAGAACCCGCGTTGTTGATTCCGTAAATGCTCTCGTCAACATAATCCTCGACTTCATCGTAAGCAACAATAATAAGCAAGGCAAGCATCCTTGACCATATTGAACCCGAGATTTTGTATTCCTTTTGTGCATCAAATAATTTTATGCATGCGTTTACTTTATGTAAATTGCTATTTTGTGGATTAGGTAGTTATACATGTTGTCTCGTGAATCTCCTTTGATGATTATGAACTGTGAACCTTGATAACCGTAGGTTGAGGTTAGGCATTACTTAATGTCATCATGGGTAAATCGTTCATATTATTCATGCTAGCCATGCTTTAGAATCAATGATATACATGATCAAAGCAACATTTGTTTCTGAAAACCTTGGAAATGGCCTTTGTTGGTTGTGGGTACTTTGATTAAAACCCAAAAGCTATGCTTTGATCTTTGACGATTATTGGCAATAGCGGTTGTGCATTAAAGGAACGCGTAGTGTAGGGTGAAGTGCCCGTGTCACAACTAAGGACCGAACATCGTGTAGCTTGATCCGAGAAAATCCGTACAAACCACGAGGTGAGTATGGGTTAGCCATAGCCTATTAACTTATTTGGACATGGCTTTGCTCATTGGTAGGCGGGCTTGCGAGAGCATTCCGTTATGGATTTGCTTGTTAGGTGCCATGCGATTACGTATGGGTAAATGCATAGGTGCAGCAGTGTCACGCCTTGCCATGGACAGAGAGCGTTGTGTTGGTGTCTTGAAAGTGGATCCACGGCTTGGTGAGTGTCTCTGTTTTGGCGAGGTTAACGTCGGTTTGGTGTAAAGTCATGTCGGTAATGAACAGTGTATGATCGCTTTGCAAGCACAATGGCCTAGTGGAGGCATGTGTGATCTCCTAAGTTCAAAAAGTGCACGCAAAAAACAAACTAACAAGAAAAATGATTACTAGTATCTATAACCATGGTGTAAATGCTCACCATAATTAAACAAAATCATCAAACACACACCTTTTGTTTTAGCAACTAGCACAAAATATTTCCAACGTTATGCGTAATTCTTGCTTTGAGAAAGGAAATGGCTTAGACTAAAACCTACTTCTATACCTTATTTGATGCCTACACCTTTGTTTTTTGAAATGTTGCTAAACAACGTCCATAAGTTGAATAAATATATCCTACAACCATAACTATACCAAAAGTTACATCACCAAGTTTATAACTCTCAAGACTAGGAGGAATAAAAATCAAACCGGTTGTCTAAAGGAATTAAATAAAGAAAAGGCGCTCGAGCAAGAATACTTGTTCCCAATAGAATTCACTGAACTTTATTCTCAATCTCAATCATCAGTTCATCCCTCCAGCAATACCAATGAATAATTGTCCGTTACTAAAAATCGAAAAGACAATATTATCGCCTTTGCTATGGTAAACATAAGTATTACGTCAATCGCTGTTGCCTAAAGCAAGAAGCAAACTCCATATCATTCTCAACCCGAGCAGCTATGTAACAATCTCAAAGGTGACCTCAAGAATTTGAAAACAAACAATTACCTAAATCAGAGTCGCGCAGCGGAAGCGTGGTGGGCCCATAACCCACATGTCCCAGGATTTGCGAACAAACAATTCCTTAGATGTCTATTAATCCAACCCAAAATGAATTTTAATTCGCCTCGACAAGGAAGACATCAATAATATCCAAGCTATTTCAAGAACCTAGAAAACATCAAGTGCCTAAAACAACTCCCCGCTCGATATCGGGCTCAACGTAAATATCTTTCTCATGTAATTGTACCCAACATTTAATCTGGTATTGAGTACGCCTTTTGTGTATTCAATTCCCATAATCAACCTTTCGATCCTATACATTTCATTTCTGTATAGTTGTCAAATCCAAGAAAATGAAAACCTTCTGTTGACCAAAGTAATTAAACAAATCAAATCATCAGGATCATCTTATATTTCTTTTACCTCAACCCAATACTTGAATTATCTCTATCTTGTTTTTAATCTAAAGTCAACCCGAAAAGACATTTATGCTCAGCTCATTCCATCGACTAATGTTGAATTATACAGATTAACCATTGTATTCAGATATCCTTCTTGATATTAAACGTTCGATTCTTCCAAATGAATCTAATGACAATACAACCTATCTCTCACCTCAAAAATTCTAAACATACCACATGCCACTTTATGGATTAAGCTACCCTTGCCGACAATCCTGAGTTTTCAACCACAAGAAATGTGTAGAAAGTACTAATATTTCTCATCTGCTTACCTAAAACTCAAATAAAATTCTTCTCTATTTCTCGCACATCAACTTGGAATCGCAAGACGAAGATCCAGTAAAGCAACGGCAATGAAAACGAAGTGTCAACAAGAACGACAAAGTCATCTCCGAGAAAGAATTCCTGAATCTATCTCATCCTCGAGAAGTATAAGGTTGTGGTATTCACCGTTTCCACATCTGAAGTAACCTAGCGCTATGATATATTAGGCCATATCGCATCCTTAAGAAAAAGAAAAAAAAAAGAAAAAAACATATGAATTAGAGTTGCCGTCTCCCCTATCCAGTATTTATGATATCTTCCAGGTATCGCAATTAGGGAATGTCTTCATCTTCCTTTTGAGCTCACCCAGCTAAATGAAATCAATCTATAATCTGAATTAACTTATCGAGAGTATCCGATTGGAATCTTAAAAGAAGATGACCGCCACACTCATAATAAATCCCACAAGATGATCAAGGTTCAACGAAGCAATCATTCGAAGAATAGGCAACTTGGAAGCGAGAAGATCGACTCAAGGAGAAATTTTACGACTTCTTTTAGAAATAATTTTCCTTTAGACACCAAATCTAAAATCGAGATTTTTGTAAGGGGGGTAGATTTGTAACATCCTGAATTTTGAACAGTAAAATGCAAACACGAAATTTTAAATGTGAATATTATTTCTGAGTTTTCTTGGCATTATTGATTTTTATTTGGAGTTCTTGGATTTCCATGTTGCAAGAAAAATTCAATAAAAGGGAAATAAAGAATACAAAGAAGAAAAGGCAAAGAAGCAAAAAGCAAAGATTTGGAAAATTTATTAGGAGAATCCTGAGCATGTAAATAAGCCATTTTAACTACCACATGAAATCTTCACATAAGAATATGAGGAGAAAAAATATAACAACGATTTTTATTCCCAAATAATGCATTGTCAGAATTTGTGCAAAATATTGGAACAACAAATGGACTTGAGAAAATTTATACAAGAACCTCATTACTATATATTCACATAGTAAAAATATAATAAATTAAAAAGATGGTTTGAGAATTATTAAAATCTGAAAACTGAAAACTTGGGAAAATGGAAATTCCAATGTCAGAATTTTAAATAAATAATGAAGCAAATTTTTGAGCTGAAAATTTTACATAAGTATCTGTAGCTCAAATCCAATTGAAAAACAAAATTTCAAATATAATAGAATTCATTTGAATTCAAATAAAAATCGAAGACAGAGACTAGAGATTTAAATAGCCATTATTGAAAGAATATTGATAAATTTTTGGTAACTTTATTTAGTCCCAAATGTTTACCAGGGGATGAATACTGGTTGGAGAGTTTAGTAAAAAATTTCAACACTTTTTACCACCATTTGACCACTAGTAAAAATCGGAGAGAGAGGGAAAAGTTCATCCCAACCACCTGTTCCTTGGCTACTCAGCGACATGTGGGCGAGTCCTTTCCGTTCCGTTCTCTTGGCGCATAGCTATGGCATCCTCGATGGGTGACGGTGGGCCTGGACCCATTTGCCAGCCGTTTTCTTCCTCCTCCGTTCGGTCCACCGATGGGAGACGCCAATTCTCCGGCTGAACGCCGCTCATGCTCGATTCATCGAACCGTCTTCGCTCGGTCATTCCTCGGCGTCATCCTTCGCCTCATCGTCGCACGGACCAGCCACGAGTCCTCAGCCCCTGCCTTCGCCATTAACACTCTCGCCAACTCCCTGTCTGGCTGAGCCAAAGCATGGCGATCATTGCCGCGCGTCCAAGACTCCACAGGACAGCCAAGTCGACTACAAAACCATTCCATGGCCTCACTTGCACCCTTTCCCCTTTCCTTTCGTCACATTTTCCAGACGGGCTCCCAGTTCCTCTCTTCTTCTTCGCCATTGCCGTAGGGAGCCAGGGAAAAGGGGGAAACGCCAAACAAGCCGAGCAAGAGGTAATCCTTGGAATCAACTCCGCCCAAAGTTTCTCCCTACCACCTAGTGCACTAACCGAGCTTCAATTCGGGTCCTTCTGCCTGCAGTTGCCGTGTTTCGCCGGTCATCTTCTTCAGCTCAGGCGCGCCGAGGGCAGGCCGTTCTGCCTCTTCTCCGGCGCCATTTCCAGGTGAAATAGAACCCCCTAGACACACTGATGCTCACCGAATCCTCACCTTAGCCAATCGTTCGCCGGCGTTGAGCCTTCGCCGGAATCCATGGCGGCCGCCGCCTGCGTGCGTGGGCGACCATGCTGCCGGCCGTCCCGAGTTGAATGGGTACCACCAACGTGTTCCCCATGTCGAGCTGTAGCCATAGGTGTCATCCATTCCACAGCTCCGGCCGTCGTTCACGGCGAAGTCCAAACCGCTGCTTCTGTTTTCCTTCAACGACTTACGGGTCGATGAGCGACCGGGTGGGTTTTAGCCAAAAGCGGGATGCGTTTTCTCTGAGAGAAACGTATTTTCCTTTTTCGGAAAGTTTAATTTTTGAGAGGTTTTCATACCCGAGTTGATTTAAATTTGAATATATTTTAAACTAAAAGTTCAATTTAGATGAAATAAATTCCTAAATTCGTGTAAATTCCAGTAGAATTAGAATATGCAAAAATATTTTTAGTTTAGTCACTGTATAATTTCTGATAAATGAAATACAGGAAGAAAGCTTTATGCCATAAGTAAATAATGATTTTTATTTTAGGTAAAATAAAGGATAATGAATTTTTATGGAATCTTGATGCTGCCAAAAGCTTAAAAATGTAAAATAATGATGTTCAAATTAAGTTGCTCCATTAGTTTAATGAATCTTCAAATGAACATGCCATATATATATAGGTTAAAGTAAATAAGGGCTTTAGTGAAACAGCAATGTTATATGGTCCCTATTGCACACATGAAAAATATATGTCATAAAATCATAAAATAAATTTGAATGTGCTTCTGGGATTATGAGAAGCTCAGATATGCCAGAACATGTAACTTTTGATCTATGTTTAAATTGCTTACTATGCAAATATTAATAAGCCTTAATATGACCATTTATAAGAATAAGTGCATAAAAGCTCATAAAAAGATGAAATAATTTGCATGCTGTTCCTTGAATCCACGGAGAACCCTTTATATAAAAATATTTAAAGTAAAACTTATCTTGCATTCTTTGATGCAAGAAAGTGCAACCATCAATAACAAATAAATAGTTAATCTACCAAGGTTAAGGCCAAAATAATGTAAAAATAGTTTTAAAACATTTCTAGGATGGTACTCTGCTAATACCTGAAAAATGAATCAAGAATCATGTATAGGTTAGTTGGAAATTAAGATTTAAAGTTGGCCGATTTAAGGTTTCAAATATGATCACTTAGGCTATTTCAGCCATCGATAAAATAACTCGTCTAAACACTAAAATAGGTGAAATCAGTTTAGTAATACTCTACAAAGTTTATACTACCATATTCTGTAAAAAGAATCATATTCCATTAAGGTTTGGATATTAATCTCATTAGATCAAAACCCTTAAGTGATTAACCTTTAGTTGCATTTCCTGCCGATTCCGAATAACGTCAATTTACAATACCACTTAAGCCTTTTCAACAATGAAAATAATGTATCAGCCAAAGCCTAAAATTTATGGAATTAACTTAGAATTGTTATACAAAGTATAAATCATCTCATTATGAAGAAATAACCATATTTCATCATGTTTTCCATACAAATCCTAATAGTCAAATGACCTAAATAATCACATTTCTTTAGGCAGTATTATGAATAGCGAATTGTAGTTGCAATGAGAAACACAGTAGTTAAGTTATTTTTATCATCGTAACCTTCTTAAATATCACATAAATAAAGCCAAGAGCCTAAATCAATAGATCTAACTTGCGTAAAACTAATCTGAGCGAAATCAATTAAAAATAAAGAACTAATCATTTATAATATAATATGATCGTTTAAGTCTTTTCATTAGCTCGCATAAGCAGCTCATCCAAATCTGAATTTAGTAAAGAATAACTTAGAATTGATCTCTAAGATATACTCTGCAAGTAATCTAAGAAAATATTCTTATTTTATCTTGCTTGAATCTGGATCTTAATAGAGCAAAACCCTAAGTAATAAAGTTCAAACTCATATTATGAATAGTGAATCAATGAAAGCTTGCAACTAATGATTAATTCTATTTAATCCAAACAATCTTTGCGTCTTGAATTCGTAAAATAAGATTAATAAATTCATAAAAGAGCAATCCCTGTTTCGTGTAAAGAGTTTTATTTGTTCTTTCTATCTCCTTTCTTTTTGCCCTTATTGAAGTTAGTATTTTGCTATTTTCCGTTGATCGACGTGTAGAACCCGACGTTGTTGATTCCGTCGTCGTCCTCGTCAACCGCAATCCTCGACTTCATCGTAAGCAATAATAAGCAAGGCAAGCATCCTTTGACCATATTGAACCCAGTATTTTGTATTCCTTTTGTGCATCAAATAATTTTATGCATGCGTTTACTTTATGTAAATTGCTATTTTGTGGATTGGGTAGTTATACATGTTGTCTCGTGAATCTCCTTTGATGATTATGAACACATGAACCTTGATAACCGTAGGTTGAGGTTAGGCATTACTTAATGTCATCATGGGTAAATCGCGTTCATATTATTCATGCTTAGCCATGCTTTAGAATCAATGATATACATGATCAAAGCAACATTTGTTTCAAAAACCTTGGAAATGGCCTTTGTTGGTTGTGGGTACTTTGATTAAAACCCAAAAGAAAGCTATGCTTTGATGCGGCGATTATTGGCAATAGCGGTTGTGCATTAAAGGAACCGCACGTAGTGTAGGGTGAAGTGTCGCCCGTGTCACAACTAAGACCGAACATCGTGTAGCTTGATCCGAGAAAATCCGTACAAACCACGAGGGTGAGTATGGGTTAGCCATAGCCTATTAACTTATTTGGACATGGCTTTGCTCATTGGTAGGCGGAGCTTGAGAGGCATTCCGTTATGGATTTGCTTGTTAGGGGCGCCATGCGATTCGTATGGGTAAATGCATAACCGTGCAACATGTCGCCTTTGCCATGGACGAGACGTTGTGTTGGTGTCTTGAAAGTGGATCCACGGCTTGGTGAGTGTCTCTTTTTGGGCGAGGGTTAACGTCCCGGCTGGTGTAAAGTCATGTCGGGTAATGAACAACTGTATGATCGCTGGCAAGCACAATGGCCTAGTGGAGGCATGTGTGATCTTGCAAAAGGATGATCATTCCTTGTGGGTAAAGTTGTACACCTCTGCGAGTTTAAATCTAATTGATTAGCCGTGCAGCGGTCATGGGTGTCTTGGTGAACTCTGCGAGTTAAATGTTTATTATTTTCAAAAGGGTTGGTTTCATTTGTTTTAGCAATCTGTGTTTTATGTCAAAGGGCTGACATTGTTGGATTTCGAATTCATGATTCGCGCTCACGTCATGGAGGACCGTGAGTGTTATTATGCTTTACTTATTTGTTATCAATCAAATGCTCTTATAAATTCCGTTTGCAAATAACTTGATTTATAACGCAAATTCGCTTTATGCAAATTAAGCGTAGTAGCCTCCTTTGAAATGGCTGCATATATTGTAGGATTTGCTCAAGTCTTCTTGAGTCATAGCGTACTCACCCTTGCCTAATTATATTGTAGGTGGATGAGTTAACGCAGACTTGAAGTTGTCCATCGTAAGTTGCGGGATTTTCTTCGTCGTATTCTATCTGAAGTTTATGCAGTGGGTTACTGCTTGGGATTGGATGGGTAAACCACAAGGCTTGCTTCTTTTGCTGCTATATTTCTCGAGTTGTAATATTATTCGTATAATCGTTTCCGCTTAATTATTAAATTGTATGGTTGTGATTTCCAATTGTTGTAAACATGTGAGTGCTAGCTCTTGATCCAGGAATAGCACGATAATCACATGGAGGTTCTGTTCATCGAGCGGGGTCTCACGAGAGTTGGTATCGAGCTATCTTGACCGTAGGATAAACCTTAGATAGAATGGTCGTTAGCATTGGAATATGAGAATTCAAAATCTTACTTCCAAAAGCTACTATATTTGCAAATTGTAGACTCTGCCACTCTTTCCTTATTCTTAAGATTCTACTCTTGTCTCTACATTCATTTTGATTTGTAAACAAATTCCCCTTATCTCAAAAAGAAACTCTCACCAGTAGTTCAATTTCGCCACTTGCTTCTGAAGATGACCAAAACTTGTCGCTACCATGTTTCATGCTAGCCGATGAAGAATACAACGTCTGCAACAACCATCGCAAGAGAGCATGCAACGCTTCACTAACCCCGACAAAACAGAAGTATAACTTGAAGACCCTACTTCATGAAGAGTCAGTATTACCCAACACAAAAAGGGTAGAAGATTAGAAAATCTTGCGATCTATCTTAAGATGAGAACCCATACGCGTAGTATATTACTCTGCTCTAGATATATAGAGCAACATATGTTGTCGTTATGTCTCGCTACTTGCAGTTGGTTTTATTTTTGAATATCAGGACCGATTTATATGTGAGCTTAACCTCCAGGTTAAAGTTTCATAATAAATTGTCCTTATGTATGAATAGGAGAAATCTCAAACCATAGGATGAACAAGAAATCGCGAAATAGCTCCTCTCATCTTTTTATAAAGCTTTATACAAACTTGTCCCTTCTTCTGTATAAACTCTTACTTATGTAACCATTATAGTCATTAGTCTTCCTTGAAAAATTTAATCTCATCAAGATTAGTAGTATAGTCTTTATTACTACTCTTAGCTTTGTTTGAGATCACCATATTAGTAAACACCAAACTAATTTAAGCTGCGTTAGGCTAGTTAAAACCTAAATTTTCCCAGCAATAATTTCTAGCCATGCCTTAAAACTTACCTTGCTGCTTATCTAGATTCTATACCATGAAAATGAACTAGAATCAGAACAATTATATTCTTCTGAACAGAAACCTTCGAATGAATGTTAAAACGAAAACTGGAAAAAAAATCGAGAACTCTATTCTTCTAAAAGAAATATAAAAAGAGTAGCATTAGTTATACATATACTCTTCTCTTATCTATAGAATTTACTCTTCTTGTATGTATACTCATTCTCCACTCCTAAGATACTCTTTCTAGAAGTATTTCTTTCCTTATCTTTTAAAATTAAAATTCATCGAAGCCTCTCAAGACTAACACAACAAGTGATCACGAAGATTAAAAGAAACTCAACGCTGAATAGCCTACAATAAAAGATAGTATTATCTGACGGCATAATATTTTAGTTTGCATAGTAAGTTGTTTATGCATAACTACGTTATGGCACGTAGAAGGAAAACCTTAGATACCCTTCCTACTTATTAAGTTAAATATATACATATTATACGTGTTGTTGAAGTTTTGTTGTAAATATTTTCTATTGCTTTCGGGTTACTCCCGTGAATGTTAAACCACTAGGTTGAAATTTGCGATGTGTTAACCCTGCTTAATAAGAAAATTTTAATTAAAAAGATTTTAAAGAACGAAATGTTGCCTTATAAACCAAACTAGAATCTACTTAATCTGCATAGAAACCACAACTAGAGTTAATTGGAAAGAATCAAGTAGTACTTCATAATATAGATAACCCTTATGTAACCATTCTTCTCAGACTCAACATCTTGTCAAAGCGAGGTCGTAAAAGCCTCTAATCCAATAGAATTCTGTTTAAATGACTTTACTCTAATAAATATTGTTGCGGGATGCTGCGACATAATTCATTAATACAACTATGAAAGTAATGAGTAATAAAATCTTTAGCTTTATGACCGACCTTCACTCATTCTTTGAATTGTTCTTTGCCTTACTCAATGTAAACTTTCACTTCATATTTATGTTTTACAAGGTCAGCCTTGAATGAGATTTAATTGCCATTAATCTCATTAATATTCATTGACTTATTCAAATAGCAATTGTATTTGAACACTCCCCTTGAAGTCAACCTCTGGCTCTCTCCAAATAAATCTGGTTGAGATGCATGCTTACATTCATCTCAGATATTTTAACATACTCTGTATCTCTTTTTAAATTAACTTATTCTTGCTAAGGATTCTTGGCATGAGCTGCTAACACTCCTCGTCTACTTCGTGAAACCCCGCAAGACACTCAACTGCTAAGAAATGATAATCCTATCCAAGTTCAACCAAATCCTTTGTATTTAGCTGAAGCACTTCCCCTACATAGCAATCGACGTAACTCCCCATTTTCCCTAAGTTCAAAAAGTGCACGCGCAAAAACAAACTAACAAGAAAAATGATTACTAGTATCTATAACCATGGTGTAAATGCTCACCATAATTAAACAAAATCATCAAACACACACCTTTTGTTTTAGCAACTAGCACAAAATATTTCCAACGTTGGCGTAATTCTTGCTGAGAAAGGAAATGGCTTAGACTAAAAACCTACTTCTATACCTTATTTGATGCCTACACACTGTTCTTTGAAATGTTGCTAAACAACGTCCGCAAGTTGAATAAATATATCCTACAACCATAACTATACCAAAAGTTACATCAGTCAAGTTTATAACTCTCAAGACTAGGAGGAATAAAAATCTGAAACTGGTTGTCTAAAGGAATTAAATAAAGAAAAGGCGCTCGAGCAAGAATACTTGTTCCCAATAGAATTCCGCTGAACTTTATTCTCAATCTCAATCATCAGTTCATCCCTCCAGCAATACCAATGAATAATTGTCCGGTACTAAAAATCAGAAAGACAATATTATCTGCCTTTGCTATGGTAAACATAAGTATTACGTCAACTGTTGCCTAAAGCAAGAAGCAAACTCCATATCATTCTCAACCCGAGCAGCTATGTAACAATCTCAAAGGTGACCTCAAGAATTTGAAAACAAACAATTACCTAAATCAGAGTCGCGCAGCGGAAGCGTGGTGGGCCCATAACCCACATGTCCCAGGATTTGCGAACAAACAATTCCTTAGATGTCTATTAATCCAACCCAAAATGAATTTTAATTAAGCCTCGACAAGGAAGACATCAATAATATCCAAGCTATTTCAAGAACCTAGAAAACATCAAGTGCCTAAAACAACTCCCCTCGATATCGAGCTCGAACGTAAATATCTTTCTCATGTAATTGTACCCAACATTTAATCTGGTATTGAGTCGCCTTTTGTGTATTCAATTCCCATAATCAACCTTTTCGATCCTATACATTTCATTTCGTATAGTTGTCAAATCCAAGAAAATGAAAACCTTCATTGACCAAAGTAATTAAACAAATCAAATCATCGGGATCATCTTATATTTCTTTTACCTCAACCCAATACTTGAATTATCTCTATCTTGTTTTTAATCTAAAGTCAACCCGAAAAGACATTTATGCTCAGCTCATTCCATCGACTAATGTTGAATTATCTGATTAACCATTGTATTGAGATATCCTTCTTGATATTAAACGTTCGATTCTTCCAAATGAATCTAATGACAATACAACCTATCTCTCACCTCAAAATTCTAAACATACCACATGCCACTTTATGGATTAAGCTACCCTTGCCGACAATCACGAGTTTTCAACCACAAGAAATGTGTAGAAAGTACTAATATTTCTCATCGCTACCTAAAACTCAAATAAAATTCTTCTCTATTTCTCGCACATCAACTTGGAATCGCAAGACGAAGATCCAAATAAAACAACGGCAATGAAAACGAAGTGTCAACAAGAACGACAAAGTCATCTCCGAGAAAGAATTCCTGAATCTATCTCATCCTCGAGAAGTATAAGGTTGTGGTATTCACCGTTTCCACATCTGAAGTAACCTAGCGCTATGATATATTAGGCCATATCGCATCCTTAAGAAAAAGAAAAAAAAAAGAAAAAAACATATGAATTAGAGTTGCCGTCTCCCCTATCCAGTATTTATGATATCTTCCAGGTATCGCAATTAGGGAATGTCTTCATCTTCCTTTTGAGCTCACCCAGCTAAATGAAATCAATCTATAATCTGAATTAACTTATCGAGAGTATCCGATTGGAATCTTAAAAGAAGATGACCGCCACACTCATAATAAATCCCACAAGATGATCAAGGTTCAACGAAGCAATCATTACGAAGAATAGGCAACTTGAAGCGAGAAGATCGACTCAAGGAGAAATTTTACGACTTCTTTTAGAAATAATTTTCCTTTAGACCTGCCAAATCTCGGGGTCGAGATTTTTGTAAGGGGGGTAGATTTGTAACATCCTGAATTTTGAACAGTAAAATGCAAACACGAAATTTTAAATGTGAATATTATTTCTGAGTTTTCTTGGCATTATTGATTTTTATTTGGAGTTCTTGGATTTCCATGTTGCAAGAAAAATTCAATAAAAGGGAAATAAAGAATACAAAGAAGAAAAGGCAAAGAAGCAAAAGCAAAGATTTGGAAAATTTATTAGGAGAATCCTGAGCATGTAAATAAGCCATTTTAACTACCACATGAAATCTTCACATAAGAATATGAGGAGAAAAAATATAACAACGATTTTTATTCCCAAATAATGCATTGTCGAGAATTTGTGCAAAATATTGGAACAACAAATGGACTTGAGAAAATTTATACAAGAACCTCATTACTATATATTCACATAGTAAAAATATAATAAATTAAAAAGATGGTTTGAGAATTATTAAAATCTGAAAACTGAAAACTTGGGAAAATGGAAATTCCAATGTCAGAATTTTAAATAAATAATGAAGCAAATTTTTGAGCTGAAAATTTTACATAAGTATCTGTAGCTCAAATCCAATTGAAAAACAAAATTTCAAATATAATAGAATTCATTTGAATTCAAATAAAAATCGAAGACAGAGACTAGAGATTTAAATAGCCATTATTGAAAGAATATTGATAAATTTTTGGTAACTTTATTTAGTCCCAAATGTTTACCAGGGGATGAATACTGGTTGGAGAGTTTAGTAAAAAAATTTCAACACTTTTTACCACCATTTGACCACTAGTAAAAATCGGAGAGAGAGGGGAAAAGTTCATCCCAACCACCTGTTCCTCCGGCTACTCAGCGACATGTGGGCGAGTCCTTTCCGTTCCGTTCTCTTGGCGCATAGCTATGGCATCCTCGGTGGTGACAGTGGGCCTGGACCCATTGCGGCCGTTTTCTTCCTCCTCCGTTCGGTCCACCGATGGGAGACGCCAAATTCTCCGAAGCGAGCAGCGCTCATGCTCGATTCATCGAACCGGTCTTCGCTTCGGTCATTCCTCGGCGTCATCCCGCCTCATCGTCATACGGACCAGCCACGAGTCCCTCAGCCCCCGCCTTTCGCCATTAACACTCTCGCCAACTCCTGTGCTGGTGAGCCAAAGCATGGCGATCATTGCAGCGTCCAAGACTCCACAGGGCAGCCAAGTCGACTACAAAACCATTCCATGGCCTCACTTGCACCCTTCCCTTTCCTTCGTCACATTTTCGGAGACGGGCTCCCGGTTCCTCTCTTCTTCTTCGCCATTGCCGTGAGAGCGAGAAAAAGAAGCCAAACAAGCCGAGCAAGAGGTAATCCTTGGAATCAACTCCGCCCAAAGTTTCTCCCTACCACCTAGTGCACTAACCGAGCTTCAATTCGGGTCCTACACTGCGATTCCGTGTTTAGCGGTCATCTTCTTCGGCTTCAGCGCTTGCCGAGGGCAGATTCTGCCTCTTCTCGGCGCCATTTCGGTGAAATAGAACCCCTAGACACACCGATGCTCACCGAATCCTCACCTTAGCCAATCGTTCACGGCGTTGAGCCTTGGCGGAATCCATGGCGGCCGCCGCTGCGTGCGTGGCGACCATCTTCTTGCGGCCTCCGAGTTGAATGGGTACCACCAACGTGTTCCCCATGTCGAGTGTAGCCATAGGTGTCATCCATTCCTGACTCCGCCGCTGGTTCGGCGCGGCGAAGTCCAAAACCCGTGACCCCTGTTTTCCTTCAACGACTTGCGGGTCGATGGCGACTTGGTGGGTTTTAGCCAAAAGCGGGATGCGTTTTCTCTGGGAGAAGCGTATTTTCCTTTTTCGGAAAGTTTAATTTTTGAGAGGTTTTCATACAGAGTTGATTTAAATTTGAATATATTTTAAACTAAAAGTTCAATTTAGATGAAATAAATTCCTAAATTCGTGTAAATTCCAGTAGAATTAGAATATGCAAAAATATTTTTAGTTTAGTCACTGTATAATTTCTGATAAATGAAATACAGGAAGAAAGCTTTATGCCATAAGTAAATAATGATTTTTATTTTAGGTAAAATAAAGGATAATGAATTTTTATGGAATCTTGATGCTGCCAAAAGCTTAAAAATGTAAAATAATGATGTTCAAATTAAGTTGCTCCATTAGTTTAATGAATCTTCAAATGAACATGCCATATATATATAGGTTAAAGTAAATAAGGGCTTTAGTGAAACAAAGAATGTTATATGGTCCCTATTGCACACATGAAAAATATATGTCATAAAATCATAAAATAAATTTGAATGTGCTACGGGATTATGAGAAGCTCAGATATGCCAGAACATGTAACTTTTGATCTATGTTTAAATTGCTTACTATGCAAATATTAATAAGCCTTAATATGACCATTTATAAGAATAAGTGCATAAAAGCTCATAAAAAGATGAAATAATTTGCATGCTGTTCCTTGAATCCACGGAGAACCCTTTATATAAAAATATTTAAAGTAAAACTTATCTTGCATTCTTTGATGCAAGAAAGTGCAACCATCAATAACAAATAAATAGTTAATCTACCAAGGTTAAGGCCAAAATAATGTAAAAATAGTTTTAAAACATTTCTAGGATGGTACTCTGCTAATACCTGAAAAATGAATCAAGAATCATGTATAGGTTAGTTGGAAATTAAGATTTAAAGTTGGCGATTTAAGGTTTCAAATATGATCACTTAGGCTATTTCACCATCGATAAAATAACTCGTCTAAACACTAAAATAGGTGAAATCAGTTTAGTAATACTCTACAAAGTTTATACTACCATATTCTGTAAAAGAATCATATTCCATTAAGGTTTGGATATTAATCTCATTAGATCAAAACCCTTAAGTGATTAACCTTAGTTGCATTTCCCTTAGATTCAGAATAACGTCAATTTACAATACCATAAGCCTTTTCAACAATGAAAATAATGTATCAGCCAAAGCCTAAAATTTATGGAATTAGCTTAGAATTGTTATACAAAGTATAAATCATCTCATTATGAAGAAATAACCATATTTCATCATGTTTTCCATACAAATCCTAATAGTCAAATGACCTAAATAATCACATTTCTTTAGGCAGTATTATGAATAGCGAATTGTAGTTGCAATGAGGAAACACAGAGTTAAGTTATTTTTATCATCGAACCTTCTTAAATATCACATAAATAAAGCCAGTAGCCTAAATCAATAGATCTAACTTGCGAAAACTAATCTGGCGAAATCAATTAAAAATAAAGAACTAATCATTTATAATATAATATGATCGTTTAAGTCTTTTCATTAGCTCGCAAGCGACTCATCCAAATCTGAATTTAGTAAAGAATAACTTAGAATTGATCTCTAAGATATACTCTGCAGATAATCTAAGAAAATATTCTTATTTTATCTTGCTTGAATCTGGATCTTAATAGAGCAAAACCCTAAGTAATAAAGTTCAAACTCATATTATGAATAGTGAATCAATGAAAGCTTGCAACTAATGATTAATTCTATTTAATCCAAACAATCTTTGCGTCTTGAATTAAGTAAAATAAGATTAATAAATTCATAAAAGAGCAATCCTGTTTCGTGTAAAGAGTTTTATTTGTTCTTTCTATCTCCTTTCTTTTGCCCTTATTGAAGTTAGTATTTTGCTATTTTCCGTTGATCGGCGTGTAGAACCCGACGTTGTTGATTCCGTGTCGTCTCGCCAACCGCAATCCTCGACTTCATCGTAAGCAATAATAAGCAAGGCAAGCATCCTTGACCATATTGAACCCGAGATTTTGTATTCCTTTTGTGCATCAAATAATTTTATGCATGCGTTTACTTTATGTAAATTGCTATTTTGTGGATTGGGTAGTTATACATGTTGTCTCGTGAATCTCCTTTGATGATTATGAACCTGTGAACCTTGATAACCGTAGGTTGAGGTTAGGCATTACTTAATGTCATCATGGGTAAATGCGTTCATATTATTCATGCTTAGCCATGCTTTAGAATCAATGATATACATGATCAAAGCAACATTTGTTTCCTGAAAACCTTGGAAATGGCACTGTTGGTTGTGGGTACTTTGATTAAAAACCCAAAAGAAAGCTATGCTTTGATGCGGGCGATTATTGGCAATAGCCGGTTGTGCATTAAAGGAACCGCACGTAGTGTAGGGTGAAGTGTCGCCCGTGTCACAACTAAGGACCGAACATCGTGTAGCTTGATCCGAGAAAATCCGTACAAACCACGAGGGTGAGTATGGGTTAGCCATAGCCTATTAACTTATTTGGACATGGCTTTGCTCATTGGTAGGCGGGAGCTTGCAGAGGCATTCCGTTATGGATTTGCTTGTTAGGGCTGCCATGCGATTCGTATGGGTAAATGCATAACCGGTGCAACGGTACGCCTTGCCATGGACAGAGACGTTGTGTTGGTGTCTTGAAAGTGGATCCACGGCTTGGGTGAGTGTCTCTGTTTTGGCGAGGTTAACGTCGGTGGTGTAAAGTCATGTCGAGTAATGAACAGTTTGTGTATGATCGCTTGGCAAGCACAATGGCCTAGTGGAGGCATGTGTGATCTTGCAAAAGGATGATCATTCCTTGTGGGTAAAGTTGTACACCTCTGCGAGTTTAAATCTAATTGATTAGCCGTACAGCGGTCATGGGTGTCTTGGTGAACTCTGCTTGAGTTAAATGTTTATTATTTTCAAAAGGGTTGGTTTCATTTGTTTTAGCAACTGTGTTTTTTTATGTCAAAGGGTGACATTGTTGGATTTCGAAATTCATGATTAGCCGCTCACGTCATGGAGGGTGTGAGTGTTATTATGCTTTACTTATTTGTTATCAATCAAATGCTCTTATAAATTCCGTTTGCAAATAACTTGATTTATAAGCGCAAATTCGCTTTATGCAAATTAAGCTGTAGTAGCCTCCTTTGAAATGGCCTGCATATATTGTAGGATTTGCTCAAGTCTTCTTTGATGCATAGCGTACTCACCCTTGCCTAATTATATTGTAGGTGGATGAGTTAACGCACGAAGTTGTCCATCGTAAGTTGCGGATTTTCTTCGTCGTATTCTATCTGAAGTTTATGCAGGTCGGTTACTGCGGGATTGGATGGGTAAACCACAAGGCTTGCTTCTTTTCTTGCTATATTTCTCGAGTTGTAATATTATTAAGTATGTCGTTTCCGCTTAATTATTAAATTGTATGGTTGTGATTTCCAATTGTTGTAAACATGTGAGTGCTAGCTCTTGATCCGAGGAATAGCACAAGAATCACATGGAGGTTCTGTTCATCGAACGGGGTCTCACAACGATTGAGATGCATGGAGATTGACAGCACAATAGGCCCGATATAGTGCATATCATGCGGCCCGCGAGGTAATCAAAATCATTATTAGGCGCATTTGGTTTTTATTATTTTCCAAAGAAAAGTTCCTTTGCAATGAAGTAGAATGCAATTTCGGTTAGTAAATCAGTTTGCTACACAAGCTTGGCCATAGAAACTAATTGATGTAATCAACGAAATTAAGTTTTCACCCTCTGCGAGATCCAACCATCAAGTATCTAGATCAAACACAAAGGGCTCAATTAAGTGAACCCGATTGAATGAACTCGAGAAAATCAAAAGCAAGAACATTACCTCGGCTCGGCGGCTTCTTCGTCATTGCTCTGCCCCTTCACGACAAGAGATGGGCGCCTTGTCCTTCAAATTACTCAGAGGAGATGCTCCAGAGGGGCGCCTAGGAGATGATCCAAGAGGAGGCGCCGGCTTGTCCTTCACCGCCCCTCGCCCTTCGGCCCGACCACGCCCTTAATGCCGCTACATGCTCCCGGATCTGGCGCCTTGCATCCAAAGGTTGGTTGATGTCACGTCGCCCCTCTCCTCCCTCCACCACTGCCTAGAAGCTCTCAGATGCACCGAAGACTCGGGTTCTCAGATTGGAGGTGAGGTGAGCGATTTAGGGATTTGGCGATTTGGGGATTTGGGGATTTGGCGATTTGGGGCTTTGGGGATTTTCGCGAGAGTAAACACAAGCGGTAATGGCTGGCTAGCCTGGCTGCGTGGGAGATGTTGGGAGTTGGGGCCTTGTGGTAGCGGCTACGGTCTTGTTGAGAAAAATATGTGCGCCAAAATTTTCGTCCCCCCGCCAAATGCCCAAACAGATATTCCAAGCAGTACTACCATCTTAAATAATTTTCCAAAGTGGTCTGTCTGCTTGTGATGATACAACTCTTTCATAGCGATACCACTGCTAACAATTTGAACCTTTCTAGACGGTCACACTGCTTTTGAAATAAAATTTTATTTGAAGCAGCACTACCACTTTCGATTTTATTTTTTCTAGGCAGTTGTAGTGCTACCAGTAATAGGATATCCTGTAGTGGATCTACTGTTTCTACTTCTTGATCTCTGGTGAAGGTTCATTTTTTTTCTCTGATTTTGATGTGCACACTACTACAGAACAGGTCATCACTGCCGGTTCATTCACGCCATTACTGCCGGTTATGGGAGCCGGCAGTGATTGGTCGGTAGTGATACTCGGGATTATCACTGCTGGCTCAGGAACCGGCTATGATAATAGATATCACTGCCGGTTTGTTTTACAACCGGCAGTGATATTGGACTATCTTTGCCGAGTCACACCAAAATCCGGCAGTGATATATATACATCTCTGCCGGCTTATACCAAGAACCGACAGTGATATATGTATATCACTGCCGGTTCCTAGACGAACCGGTAGTGACAAGAGCCATGCACCAAATGTTTTTATTGCATTATATATTTTTGTACAAAATTTTTGTACAATGTGTTAATGTAAAGCATCGTTAAATCATAATTCAAATATGGCAACATATCGTGTGCACACAGGGTTTCCCGTGTACATACCGTGCACACCAACTAATAAAAGTCACGAAAAACTCTGAAAAAATTTGAACCTGCAATTTTATAACCTGTCAGAATTTCTCTTTTTTGTAACTCTTGATATGTATTGAATTTGAACCTGCAATTTTATACATAGGTAGAGTAATCTATGAAGCACATCTACAAATTTTTTCAGATATTAGTTGGTGTGCATGGTGTGTACAAGGGAAGCCCTGTGTGCACTAAATATGTTGCCTTGAAATATATATAGTATATAAAATATCGTTAAATCATAATTTAAATATATTAAAACATCACAATATTTAGTTTTTACAATAGTCTGTTTACAAATATAGTGTGAGTACATCTCATCCACTTTGGTTTTTCAATGACTCGGTAGAATTAAAGTTACTCGTGGAACTCACCGTTTGGATTGATAATCTCATCGTGAACGAATCCAGCGATCTGTTCTTGAATTGCTAAAATTTCTGTTAGCAGTAACTTATTGGTTCTCAACCTAGAGCGCTGTTATTGAAGAAAAAAGAAAATTAATTAATGATAATATATGTTAAATGAAAGAGAAGTATGCATCAATGTGTAATTATATACCATGGCTTCGTTATAGCCGACACTCTCCGTGACAATTGAATGCATATTTGTACATGTGTAGTATGCACATAAATTATTTCCCGGCTCTTGTCTCATGCATGGAAAGCCGGTTATTATTTGGAAATCTTTCTTGTAGGGACGATGTCGAACACTTTTCTTGCAATATCGTGCGAATGCCCTGTGAATGATTTTAAATAGTAATTAAGCTTAAATGCAATAGAATAAAAATATTACTACAGTAATAACGCAACGATCGAGTTTACCTATTCAGCATGTCCCAAAAATTTTGATACAGATTAAGTGGTTTTCTCCTCGAGTCCAAAACAAAAATCCTGCTAGCATCTAACTCGATGACGAGGAGGACCTAGTGAAACCTGGACATATATGTTAACATAGCCTATTAGTCCCACATCGTGTCACGCAAAAATAGTAAAACAATATTAGAAGTAGGGTAATACGTACTTCAAGTTATAGAGTAAAAGTATGGAGGTTTTGTATTGCAGCTTCAAGCAAGTATTAAATAAATAGTCTTCAACAAACTGTGGATCCTGTAGGATAATTTTCTCGTTGGCAAGCCCCGTATCAAGAAATCCTAACTTGTCATTGCCATTTCTTCTACATGTCTGTATCTCCATTCTACATATATAAAAAAGAAGTTAGACATGCAGTTAAACGATACAAGAATATACAATAATATACATAGAGACTTACAAAGTCCATAGTCTGAGTATATTGACATCCAGGGCATCTTGCTGTTACAACATATACAATTCGACGAATAATACCCAGAAGATGTTATCCCCATTATGAAAATCCGATTCTTTGTATTTGACTGGAAGCGTTTCCGTACCATTTTTGCACTACTGCATGTACCACTGATGGACATGGCACAGTTATGTTGTTAGGTGGTCTAAATGAGCTGGTTCAACCATGTGAGACCCCGTTTCAATGAACAGGAATCTCCATGTTTATACAGTACTAGTCCCTGGATCAGTAGCTAGCACACACATATTTACAACATCGATATCATAACCAAACAGGATATTTATAACCTGCACAAGATTAAATATACAGAGTATTTTACAGCACTTAAAAATAACATAGTAGTAATAAAACAACAGCTCGAAGAACCAAAACCCAGGTGGATTGCCCAACTACCAGCAGGCATCAGACTGGGATAACTCTAGAAGAAATCGTCATCAAAATCCCCTCGACCTGCCTGAAAGTATGCGTCATCCGGCAAGACTGAATCTTCATCCTCTGAGACAGTGCAAATAGCAAGTTTGAGTACATTGGTACTCAGTAAGACTTGATAGTGGTTTACAAATGCAATTAAATAATCATGCAGGCTTAATCAATGACAGGTTCTAAGTTATTTTGCAGTTGCTCAAAGAACGTAACTCATAAGCTAATATTAGATTGCAAACCGAATTTGTAAAAGCGCTAAGGAACAATGTAAATTTACATGAAAGTAAATTCAATTCCACAACCAGTCTACCCGACAAAATAGCCATATTTGTCGATTCTTTTGGACATAAAACCAGGTTGCCAAAAACCAGTTTCAAACCGAAACTCAAGTTTTCAGAAAATACCAAAATCTAACATTGGAATGACTTAACTAAGTGCCCATGACCGCGGGTGCGGCTAATCGTTTAAATTTTATACTCTGCAGAGGTGTACAGCTTTACCAACAAGGAATGATTCACCTTTTTTACTAGGCCATACGACACACTTCCTTAGGTGTGCCGGCAAGGTGATCATACAAAGCCGTTACATTATTTAGACATGACTTCGATCCAGCCCGAGACATTAACCCCCGCCGTAGAGACAGAAATACACACCCAAGTCGTGGATCCACTTTCATCACACCCAATACAACGTTTCTGAACACGGCAGGGCGTAAACCGTTGCATTGGTAAGTAGAAACCCCGTCAAGCAGACCTAACCGGAATGCCTGCGCAAACTCCCGCCTTCCAAAGAGCAAAGCTATGTCTAAATAACTTAATAGGCTAAGGCTACCCCATAAATAGCCCTCGTGGTTGTACGGAAATTTTGGATCAATAGCGTCCCATTGCTCGGTCCTTAATGTGACATGGGCGACACTCCACCCTACACTACGTGCAGTTCCTTTTTGCACCTCCGGCTATTGCCAATAATCGTCGACGTCAAAACCATAGTTTTAATTTGGATTTTTAGTAAACTACCAGCAACCTTTCCAAATGGCAGTTGTTTAAATAAACAAGTTGAAAATGAATCATTTTAACGTTGAGCATGGCTAAGCAGATATGATATCTATCGATTATACCCACAGTGACGTTAATTTATGTCTAAACCATACTTAAGGTTACAAGGTTCACATTATCATACAGATAACTACTTGTTCTACCCAACATAGCAGTTTTTACGGAGAATTACTCGCATGCATAATACAGTTGCTAAAACAACATGTTGTAGGTGAAGTTCTGTCGGGACCCGAATATGCAAATCCGGACCCTCTGTGTATACCGCACTAGTCCAGGATCACGCTAGTGCACACAGGCTCAACATTAGTGAATATCACAATCATACACAACGTAAATAGATAAAAGACATAATATATTAAATATTACCAGCTGGATGACCTTATGGTCAACTTACTTAACAATGCCTCATAAGGCTGAACAACAAATTGAACTACAGCAGAATGAAGATGTAGGTAACCCCTCAGTATACCACAGGCAACTGACAAGGCTCGCACCCTAAACATTCGTCTCTTCATGGTACTCCTTCTTCAGCACTGATGATTTTTGTAGGCAAGGGTGAGTACACCAACACGTACTCAACAAGTTGTGCACAGAATGCAATTCTATCATAGCTATATGCAAGGCTTATTCCAAAGGAAGGCTTATGGTTCATTTGCAGTAACGCGGCATTTAAGAACACATACAATATGTAGATTGAAAAGACAGTAAAACAAATAATAACAAGTAAATAGATTCAGTGATTCTCAAATAAACCCAAGTTTTCATCCTAAATCAAATTCCATTATCCACATGGCATCCCGCCATCCCATCCAGTTGTTCATTTTAAATTAACTACCCCTTGACTGTAATTCCCGAGCATTACTCAATACCGTGAGCACGGCTATCCGAATAGATTGTACACTCTGCAGAGGTTATGCACTTTACCCACACGACATGATAATCTCTTTGATGCCAAGCTATTAGCACACTTCCTTTGGTATGCCGGCAGAGAATCATGACAAAGCCTTTACAATGCATCCTCCTAACCCAGTGCTACCCGCTAAGGTTTCAACACTGAAGGGCTACGCCGCCACAACAGGGCCCCCCTCTTGCGCCATGTGAGTTTCCCCCGTACACCCGGACTCACACCACCAAGATAGCACTTAAGTTGAGCATTTGCAAATTAGTCAGCTAGGCTGCCCCATAACAGACATGTGGCTGCAAGTTTGACTTAGGTCAAAGGCTCGCAAGGTTAAGTCCTTAGGGTTGATTAAAGCAAGACATACACATACCCTCAGCTCCACTAAGCCCACCCTGGTACACCTGCCCCTTCCACTTGCTTCCATCTAAAGTGATTACCCTCCCGGTTGGTTACCAAGCACCACGTGCTCTTCACAAATCAACATTGTTGCGTGACTCCGCTGTCACAACAACTCAATCTCTTTGTGCGACCACACATGGCCCACAAGTTATCATCATTGTTCCATATTCCATTAGCCAAGATTATTAAACAATATTTCATGAGCATGTGATGACGTGGCATGGCTAAGCAATTCTATTCCGTTCTAACCATCCATGTTGATTTTCTATTAACCAACTATAATTAACCAACATAGGGTGACAAGTGGATCATGGCATACAACTAGCAAGGTAGGGTATAATTCAAAGGGTACGATAGCTAGTCCCAAACTTATGTTGAAATCATTTATACACATAAAATAACAAGTGATAAAGTAAATCAAAATAGCATGCAATCTAGTTTATGGGTGCAACATGATCAAAGCACAACTTGCCTTCGTTAAGCTTCTGGTATTGCTCCGAAGATTGCTCTTGAAATAATAATTCTTCTTCCGACACCTCGCTCAACTCAACGTCTACGCGAATCGAGAGAAATAGCAAATAAACACCAAGAACAAATAGAAAATGAACTCAAAAATTCAAATAAAATCCACCATTTGAAAGATCTCAATTTTACAAACTTTTCAAAATTCGAATTACCCAAATCGAGTTAAAATGCAAAAGATATAGCATTTAGAAGTTTTGAAAATAAACTAAACTCGAATTAGAAATTCTAAATCTTTCCGAATTATTTTTATAAAGAAAATCTGAATTTTCCCACCCGGTGGTACGGACAAAGCGTGGTGAAATCTAGACCGATGAACTCAATCTAACAGATTCTGGTAAATCTACTCGTGGCCTAATATCAATCGTTCGACCTAAATCCAACGGTTGATATTTAATCTAAGACGCTTACCGATTCCAAAGTGACGTGGACGGATTCCGTGCACTTGACTACGACCCGACGACTGACGAAGCTCCCGATCGGCGATGATGCGACGGCGACTTGAATTCACCGGAGACGACGATGACGACGACGACCTCGGCAATAGCGCTCGAAATCTCTGGCGACGCCGCTACTCGCCGTAATTTTCCCGACAAAGACGACTCGTTTGATGCTCCTGATTCCTTGCCGCTCAATTCCTCCGACAACGCCGGCGCGCTACTATCCTTCGCGATTTTCCTTCGATCGACAGCGCGACACGCTCGCGATTTCTTCTCAATCACGGCGCGACTCGCTCGAGCGCCTGGAAATTCTTCTTCTGTCGCTTGTTCCTCCTGGCGTCGCTGCTCACGGCTTAAATAGCCAACGCGCCCGTACTTTCCGCTCTCCCACATGGAAGGTCTCCCGATTCCTTCACAAAATCGGCGCCAATCGCCCGTGTTTGACTCGGCTACGTTGTCCTCTTTTCCGCGCAGTTAGGACTCCAAGTCCTTGCCGATTTTCAGACACGCGCTGTTTTCCGGCCAGGCCATCCTTCCTTTCCCGCGCGAACACGGACTTCAATCCGTTCGGCGCTGCGCTGGAGTTTTGAACCGGATACGTGTTCTCCCGACCGGAAAGAGTCCCTGCGCTCGCAATGGCTTTTGGCGTCAAGTGGTCCACGCGTTGGAAAAAAAACAGAAGGAGCTCTCCACAAGTCCGGCCGGAATGCATGCAGCGAACCGCACTTCCCGCTCAAAAAGGAGTCCGTCCTTGAGGGCTTTTGCGCCGCACTTGGAAAATTTGAGTCTGCCACGTGCCAAGGAAACGGAAGTCCTTCCATGCGCTTGTGCTAGTGTCCAGCCCGTCTTCGTTCGGAGAAATAACTCGCCACGCGCCCGAAGACAACGGAGGAATCCTTCGCGCGTCTGGTCTTTGGCGGAAATGCGTATAGTGGACTTAACTTAATCCACATCGTCAGTCAAACAATTTCCTAATCTGGTTCAATCAATCCGATTCCTATTCCGAGTTAATCCCGGAGAGGAAAAAGAAATTTCCCAAAAATACTTCGAGACCTTCTATACTCAAATAAAATATTTTTGGGCAGTCTTTATTTTAAATTACCCTTTAATTATTTCTTAACAAAAGCCATATATATTAATTCAAAAATAATTCAAATAAATCTCAGAAAATCCAATAACTCCAGAAAAATTCACAACAATCATAAATAGCAAAAATAATATTAATTAATTTGAAAAGTCAGAAATTGGGATGTTACAAGTTCTGGGTTCAACATGATCAAGGAGGTACTTGCCTTGCTCTGCACAGTCTGGCTAAAACTCTGGATCAACTGCAAGGTCGTCCTCCTCGTCTGGAATGTCAGCTTCTACACGTTGTAAAACAAGGCAAAAAATAGAAATCAGTAAATAAAAAAGGGAAAAAGAAAATAGATAGCAAAAATGAATAAAACTCAACACACAGAACAGTGTTGCTTTTATGAATTCATTATCTTTATTTTACGAAATTAAGATGCAAAAATTATGAATTCTTTTATTTATATTTTCAAATTCAAGATGCAAAAATTGGTTAAGTTTATAATAATTTAATCAATTCAGGTCTAAACAGATTCTTACCCCTTTAATTTTGGATTCAGATTCAAAGCAATATTTTACTAAAATTCTAGTATAGGACTTGTGCATATTTGGGCTTCTCACAGTATAGGACTTTCATAAAAAATTACTTTTCTTTATTTTACCTAAAGGTGAATATTAAATTTTCTTATTGCATTAAGCTATTCTTATGTATTTTATTTACTAAAAATTGCACAATGACTCTTTTCAAAATATTTTTGATTATTCTGAATCTACTAGAGTTTAGACGAATTTAGAAATTTATTTCACTCCATTTGGACTGTTAGTTCAAAAGTTATTTTAAGTTTGAGTAAGCTCGGGTTTGAAAATACACTTAAAAATCAAGTTTTTACCAAAAACGGAAAGTACGTTTTTCAACTGGAGAAACGCTTTCCGTTTTTGGACTAGCGCTGGCTTAGACACTGCTACTGGGACCCTTCTGTTAGTGAGCGCACACGAAAGAGAACGAGTCACTGATGACTGGGACCCTCACGTCGGATACAACCGGGAAGCTTCGGTTCGAGCTCGCCGTGCCGGACCATCACCGAGCGAGCAGGTACTCCGTGACCACGGATGGAGCCACGGCGCGTCGATTGGTGGTACCGATTCGGCTTGGGGTGGCGGGAACATGGTCGCCGTCGGCGCGCTTGGCCACAACGACTTTCCGGCGAATGGTTGTCGCCGGTGATCCGCTTGCTTGGAAAAAGGTTCAGCGAGCACCAGTGAAGCAAGGAGACTTCGTTCCACCTGAGAGCGGAGACAAAGAATGAGCGAGGATGGCTGCACACGGTTCGCCGGAGTCGGAGAAGAAAGGTGGCGGAATCGGGTGAACGGCGCTGGAACAAATGAAATCAGTGATTGATCAGTAATACAGGAGTCTAAACGAAGCTCTTGGACCAATTAATTGCAGAGATTACCATAGCTCAAGCTCTATGCTGTTTTCCTTTCTCGGCTCTTCGGCGGACAACAGCGAGGAAATGGAGAGAGAGCTTTGAGCTAGCTCGGCAAATGGCTAAGAGAAGGAAAGAGAGCGCCAGTGTGACACTGAGATGACCTTTATAGCCGGCTGAGGTGAACTATGAAGCTTGGACGCGCGGCGATGATTGCTCGGCTTGGCGCAAAAGGACGGCGAGCTGGCGAGGACGTTTAAATGAAGAGGTATGGTGCGAGAGGCCCGAGTATTGACCACACTGAGATGAGATGAGGCTGATGCATGAAGGGACTAGACGGTGAGGCGGTTCACTGAATTGAGCTCGGCTGACTTTGGCGATTCGGGAGTCTTCGCCTCCTCGGTCGGCTGAATAGAGAGGTGAGGGAGACGAGCCTGGCAAGTGGGACCCAGGACCACTGTCAGCGGCTAAGGGCTCTAACCGTTGCGCGCCAATAGAACGGAACGAGAAAAGCAATGGCCCACCTGTCAGTGAATGGTCAAAGGCAAAAAGGATGGCTCTGGTTCAATCCATTTAGTCACAGATTTTATTGGGCTGACTAACTAAAGTAGAAAATTTTCAAACTTTTCGAATGAAGTAACTGGACAGGGCTTACCACCTGGTAAAATTTTGAGGTTAAACTAAGTTAACAAAAAATTATTAATATTCTTACAATGATGGTCGCTTTAATTTCTGGTTTCTGGTTTTGATTTTTCTTTGCAAGCAAATAAAATATATTATTTTTGAAAATTTGTTTTTAAAATTTATTGGAGATAAGGATTATTCTTTAAAATTTTCAGCTCAAAATATCATACCATTATTTAATAAAAATTCTGAAATTGCAATTTCCACTTTTTTCGTAATTTCAGTTTTGAAATTTGAATAAGTCTTACACCACATTATTAATTTATGATATTTTTACTAGGTGTAGATATACCATTGGGGTTCCCATGGAATTTTTCACAACTCCATTTATAATTCTAATACTTTATGTAAATTCGACAACGCATCATTTTGATGTAAAAGTTGTCTTTTTATTTTGTTTCTTCATTTCCTTATATGAAAATTTTCATTTGGTGGTTGGAATAGCTTATTTACATTCTCAAGATCTCATAATAAATTATTCTAAATTTTTGCTTTTTGCTTCTTGGCCTTTTCTCCTTTTCATTCTTTATTTCCTCCTTTGTTAATTTTTTCTTGCAACACAAAACACAAATAAAATCCAAGAAACTCCAAATGAAACCAAGGACATCAAGAAAATTCTAAAAATAATCACATCCAAATTTACATATTATATTTTACTGTTCTTGAATTTTTGGCGGGTGTAAAGGAAACCTGTCATGATTTCGCTGACAAGATTCCACAAGGAGTGTCTACCCCCTGAATGGAAATTATGGTTCGGTAGGGGTCATCTTCATAGTTGGAAACCCTAATGTCTCTCGGTGGGGGTCTCCGGGCGTCAATGGACTGGAGGACACAATGATTTACCCAGGTTCAGGCCCCTAGTGCGGGTAACAACCTTACGTCCTTCTAATTCTTTTCTAGGAAAACGATTACAACGGTGTTCTTCAGTGTCTGCTTCTCTATACTGTTTTTGCTCTAGTCGACTGACCGGCCCCCTTCTTCATGCACCAGGATGCCCTTATATAGACGGGCCACCTTGGGCAGGAGAGAAGGTGGCGCCATACTTATCTACAACACATTAATTACACCCATCATTCCAGCTTCCACGCCGACCCACGACTCATTTATTAAGCACGCCTCCGTGGCCTTGTCCTTCGAACCCTGTTTAATGTCAGTGAGAGGCCTCGCCCGGTCCGTCCGGGACAGGATGCTTCTACAACGGGTTGGTGAGAGACGTCAGAGGGATAAGCCGTCGTCGTATCGAAAGCTAAATCCTTCACAATTAATGGCCCTAACAAAAGGTGCTAGGGGAGGGAGACTTCCAGGCGAAGCCATCCCCTCATTCCTTTGGTTGCCTTCGTGGCCTGACTAGAGGGACCCAAACACCTGCCCGCTCGTCTAGCCGCCACGCAGCCGCCGCCCGACAAGCGGTGAACGCCAGTTGCCGCAAGGGGCCATGTGGGCTTCTCGCCTAGCAGGCGGCGTGCTTCGCCAGTTGCCGCTTCGCCCGGCGAAAGGTATGCATTGCCGCTTCGCCGCCAGGCCACGTGGGCTTCTCACCGGTGGGCGGGCGTGCCGCTCGCTGCTCACCGCTTCTTGTTACACGCAGCCACTCGCCCGCGAGTAGGGCGTATCGTCGATCGCTTCGCTAGGGGCCACGTGGGCTTCAAACCGTGCCGAGCCACTTCTTGGGCCTCATCGCTTTTCGGAGAGGGTACCTGGTGCAAAGTACACCGACAAGAGTCCCGAGGCCGCCCCGAGTGCGCGCCGATTGCTTCTCGACCCTTAATTAATGCCAGGTCTTGCCGATGGGCCCACCACTCGCGACGCAATCGCTTCGCCCTCCCATGACCACTTGATTTTTCTCGAGACCTGAAACGCTGCCGTGCTTCATCTCGACGCGAACCGTCTCGCCGAGGCCTATATATGCATACAGCCCCACGCAACAGCCACGCTACGCTTCCTTCGATTTCGCTTTTTGCCCTTTCCTTCTTTTTGCTTGAGAGATCGTGACTTTTATTGCAATGGCGCAATCTCCCAGGAGACGCGAGGGCGCCTTGGCTTCCCACGCCTACATTTATTTGTGGATTGCTTAGCTTCCGCGCCCTGAACATATAAGAATGGTACGGACGCCTGGGCTAGAAGGATCGCTTGCTTCGCAAACTTTCTATTGCCCCGCAATATTTAGTCTTCTTTTCTCTTAAATCTTTAATGGCTTCTTCCCGCTCCTCTTCCTCCGACGACGTAGCTCCGTCATTGCTCTTCCCTGCGGAAGAGTTGGCATTCGGCTCTGGGGGAGGTGAACCACCGGCGCCTACGGACGCGGAGGTCCTCCTCGCGGAGCTTTGGGTCGAATTTGAACTGACCATGGCCGAATGGGCCGATCAAGACACCGCCGCCCACGACGTCGCTGCTGTCGACGCACTAATTGACGTCGTTCCAAAGCTCGCCGAGGCGAGGGATGCCCTTACTGAGACAGTTCGGCGCGCACATGGCGCTTAAATTTGAACGCCATCCCGGGCCTCTTTCGTGAGCTTACATGCTTGACCGCGTTACGCCGTCTTGATTTCTTTGGGTTAGGTTTATGCTTCAGCATTCCTTAGCTGTTAGGATGCAGACAATAATTATATGTATACACATGTTGTACGTGGTAACAACAAATAGACTCCTAAGTCTGTCCACACGATTGTCGTTAACCCTTGCCCCTTTGGAGCTTTTATCCTTGCGATCTCTTGGAGCCTAACCGCAGCCTCGCGCGGTAGAGTAACAGGTTCTCAGGGGTAGTACAGGGCTTATGCGGCACTCGCGGAGACAGCCATCGGTGCTTCGTTGAGCTGGACTTAGGTGTGCGGGCCGCTGGTGAGCCACTGTGCCTTATTCGCACTCCTGATGACCCGACTTTGCGTAGCGTGAATGCTGGGCATCTCCTTTTACCAACAAGGAGCCGTCAGGTTCCCAATGTTAGCGACAATTGCGCTCAACTCAACCAAATGTAACGCGGATGCAGAAAATAATGAGTCAATGATGCCAAATGCAAACAACTTATCTGATCATGAACCGTCGGGCGACCAACTTCTTGATCGGTCACGAAGGCCAATATTTTGGCGGCGGTATGCAGCGTGTCGCTCGCTCACCAAATCGCCACAGGTTAGTTCAATGGCACGAGCTACAGCGCCCTCAACATTTCATCTGCGATCAAGACAATCCTTTGAAAGCACAAGTAAGTATTGCATAAAATATGTAGAAAACATATTAGGGGGCGTAAGGCCCTGCTGCGAGCATCACATGCCTTCTGCTACAAGCTTAGGCTCCTGTGATTCAGAACTAGCCCACGGCTCCGCGTGATATGGGGACATGTTAAAAGGAGGGATATTGGGCTTATTCGGTACTCGCGGAGACAACCGTCGGTGCTCCATTGAGCTAGACCGAGGTGTGCGAGCCGCGTTTGGGGCACCGTGCCAGGTTCACACTCCTGGTCACCCGTCCAAACTCAACGCGAAGGCCGGGCATCACCACGGATCAACAAAAAGCGGCCAAGCCACCAGGGCTTATGACATTTTCTCGCAAGCTTTCCCGCCAGGGGACAAGCAAAAGAAGTAAAGCAGAAACTCTTAAAATAAACAACTTTACAAAAACCAACAGCCGCCAACCAGTTGGGGGGAGTTCACCCACGCTACCGGCCAAGCGAACCGCTGGAAACTTACAATGTTTCAGGGATAAAACTTCCACAACAACTCCACATTGAAGGAGTTGGCCAGCACTTGACCATCCTCGGTAGCCAACCGAACCGCCCCGGGCCGAGACACTCAGACCACCTTAAAGGGGCCCTCCCACCGGGAAGACAGTTTGCGGGGCCCGGCATGCGTCTGAATTCTACGCAAAACCAGGTCACCAACTGCCAGCGTTCTCTCAGAGACCCAAGCGGCATGGTACCGCTCGAGGTTTCTTGGTACCAGCGCGCACGCAAAGGCCGCCTTGTCATGCACCTACTCGGAAGGTTGACATCGTCGGCGCGGTGATCCTCTGTTTTCCTCGCCAACACCGAAACACGTGGCGAGCCAAATGATAGCTCGGAAGGAAGGACAGCTTCGGCACCGTAGACCAAGAAGAAGGGCGTCTCGCCTGTCGCCCGGCTGGGTGTGGTTCGGAGCAACCACAACACAACCAGGAGCTCTTCCGTCCACCGTGCCCCTCACTTGCGGAGTCGATCAAATGCTCTGGTCTTTAAACCCCTCAACACTAGCGCGTTGGCACGCTCAGCTTGGCCATTGCTTTTGGGATGAGCCACCGAAGCGAAGCACACTTTGGTGCCCATTTCTTCACAGAATTCCATAAAAACCGCGCTGGTGAATTGAGTGCCGTTGTCGGTGATGATACGATTAGCAACTCCAAAGCGGACGAAAATCCCGTGGATGAACTTAACGATAGCAGAAGCCGTGATAGCATGGACCGCTTTGGCTTCGACCCACTTGGTGAATTTGTCGATGGTGACGAACAAGTGGGTGAAGTTTCGCGGGTTCAAGTGAACGGGCCCAGATGTCCAAATTTCGCATCGCGAATGGCCAAGAGAGCGGAATGGTTTGTAGAGCTTGGGCTGGCGGTTGAGTTTGCCTGGCGAAGAATTGGCATGCTTCACACCTCTTTACCAGCTCGCAAGCATCCTGGAGGGCAGTAGGCCAATAAAATTCTTGGCGGAATGCTTTGCTGACAAGCGTCCGGCTGGACACATGGCTCCCGCACACGCGTCCATGAATATCAGAGAGCAGGGCGCTCCCCTCTTCCCGAGTGACGCATTTCAGGAGGATTCCGTTTCTGCTTCGGCGGTATAGGTCCCCATCCACCAGGGTGTAGCACCTGGCCTTTCGTGCTATCCTTTCAGTAGAGGCGTCATCGTCGGGGACCTCTCGGTCTCGCAAGAAGGCTAGGATGGGATTCATCCATTGGCCTTCCAGGCCAAGAGTGGCGATCACACGGTGATCGCCCGTGTACTCAGTTGGGCCGGGCTTTTCCCCAGGTGCTGCATTGGCAGCAACGCCGTTCTCCCCACGTAAAGCAGGGGCAATAACAGTTGGGCCGTCCTTCCCGCGTGGAGCGGGGGTAACGACGGAAGAGTCCTCCTCACAAGGAGTGGGGGTAACGACGGATGGCCGAGAGAGTCTTTCCTCGAAGACCCCGACCGGAGCAGAGGCTCTTAAAGATGCAAGCTGTGAAAGCTCGTCTACCAGATGGTTATCGCGTCGAGGAATATGAATATACCCCAATCCTTCAAAATGGCGCTCCATTTTCCTCACCTTCGCTAGGAAGGTGGCCATGGTAGGATCAGAGCATTGGAATTCCTTCCGCGCTTGCTTAATGACTAGCAGGGAGTCGCCTTTAACCTGGAGGCGTCGGACGCCTAATGCTGAGGCAACGCGCAGCCCCGCCAGTAGGCCTTCGTACTCGGCAACATTGTTGGTGGCCTTAAAGTCGAGGACGACCACATATTGGAGGATGTCACCAGTTGGGGAGACTAGGACCACTCCAGCCCTCGTGCCTTCTAGCCTGAAAGAACCATCAAAGAACAGGGTCCAAGGGGAAGACGCGGGTGCTGCCTCTACTTCAGAGCAATGAGTCCACTCAAGAATCTAACTCCACCACCTCGACTCTTGATGGCGGCACGGGGTACAAATTTGAGACAGAATTCTCCCAACTCCACCGACCACTTGGCGATACGACCTTCTGCTTCTCGGTTGTGAAGAATTTCTCGTAGAGGATAGGCTGTGACCACTGTAATTTCTTGTCCTTGAAACTAATGCCACAACTTCCTGGACACCACCAGGACGGCATACAGCATCTTCTGTGCTTGCGGGTATCTGGTCTCCTCTTCATGTAACACCTTGCTGATGTAATAGACTCGCTTCAATACCTTCCTCTCCGCTACCAAGATCAAGACTCACCACCGCAGGGGTTGCAAGAATGTCAGAGCAACGGCTCACTAGGGCCGAGGGGCGACGAGCACCGTGGGGAGGAGAGGTATTGCTTTAAGTCTTCAAACGCTTATTGAGCCTCCTCACCCACTCAAAATGGTTCGTCTTTTCCAACAATTTTGAAAAGGCGAGCTTCTCTCTTCCCAATCCAAGCGATAAACCGCCCGAGGGAGGCCAAAGCGACAAACCGCCGCATTGCACCGCTTGAGTCGAACAGCGGCTTCATATGCTCGATGAAGCGCCTATCTTGTCCGGATTGACCTCTATGCCCCCGTCCGCACACAAGGAACCCTAATGATTACTCTGAGGGTACGCCAAAGACGACTTTTCAGGTTGAGCTTCAAACAATTCTTTCGGAGGTTGGCGAAAGTTTCCTCCAGTCTTCAATCGATCTTCGCTCTTCTTCACTTTCACGACTGGTCGTCGACATACACTTCCAAGTTGGCGCCTATTTTATGACTTTAAAGTAGTATGCATAGCACGGTAAGTGGAACCAAAGATTTTTCAACCCAAAGGCCATTCTGACATAATAGTAAACGCCCATGGGTGTCACAAAAGCAGTTTTATCTTCATTTTCAGTCGCCATGCTAATTTGATGGTACCCGGAGTACGCATCCAGAAAGCATAGCAGCTCACATCCCGCCGTAGAATCAACGTTGAGGTCGATGCGCGACAAGGGGTAAGGGTCCTTCGGGCAGGCTTTGTTAAGGTCAGTAAAATCGACGCATATTTGCCACTTCCCATTGGACTTCTTGACAAGCACAGGGTTAGCAAGCCACTCAGGATGAGAGACTTCTAATAATCCTCAAGCGCCAATGCATGCTTCCCTACCTCCTCCCAATGGCATCCTGACGCCTCACGGTGCTTGACGCTGAATTTTTTGGCGAATCCCGCACCTCCGGAGTGTAGGCGATCGGTGCTCGATCACTCCACAGGACCCCAACCATATCGAGCGGTTGCCAAAGTAATATGTCGGAATTAGATCGAGGAAGGTGACGAAGCGTCTTCCTATTTGGCGCCGAGGCTAAGCGCCGAGAAAGACAGACTTCCTGGTCTACCCAAGACTCGTGGAGACCTCCTTTACCTCCGGGTGAGCCAGCAGGCACGGGTCTCATACCGAGGGGTTCCCAGAAGGCAGATCACCAAGCTTCCCAAAGGTGGCTCCGGCTAGGTCTAGTGCATGCTTATATTATGGCAACGCAAAGCCTCGACACTGCCCACCCGGACGGTTATGGGACCACTAGGTCCTGGCATCTTCACCACCGTGTAGCCGTAGTGGGTTGCCGCCATAAACTTGGCCAAAGCTGGTCGGCCAAGTATGGCATTGTACGGGAGGTCGAAATTAGCGACCTCGAAATCGACCAACTCCGTACAAAAATTGCTTCTCTCTCCAAAGGTAACGGGAAGGCGCACCTGGCCCAGGGGGATCATGCTAGCCCCCGGGGCTACGCCATAGAAAGGCAAAGCAGGGCACAACTCCTGGTTTGGCACCTGGAGCGCCTAGAAAGCTTCAAAGGACAGGAGATTGATGGCACTCCCTCCGTCCATCAGCACTCGGCCGAGCTTCACGTTCTGGATCGTGGGGAAAGCCACAATTAGAAGGTGACCTACGCCGGCGGTGCTTTCAGGGTGGTCAGCCCGACTGAAGGTGATCGGCTCCTCCGACCACTTCAGCATTCGACACGCCCCTGAGCCCGACGCCATGGCGCACACCTCCCTCCTCAGCCGCTTGTAGGAAGCGTTGGAGGGATAGGTGGATGAGCCACCATGAATGTACGCACACAATGGTCTTCTCCCGCTGGTGGTCCTTTGTCCGCGAGAGCACCGGACGACAGGGAACCACTAGCGTCCGCCACATCTTGTTGCTGCGAGTGTGAACCCGCCATCACTAGGTGTGAAGTCACTTCGGACGGGGAACCGGCTCACGGGAGAGATGGCTGGATGAGCCAACCACTAGACCCCTACCGGCATGCCCTCGCCAACAGATTTCTAACAAGAATCACATGCGGAGTGTCTACCCCTAAACGGAAATTATGGTTCGTAGGGGTCATCTTCATGGTTGGAAACCCTAATGTCTCTCGGCGGGGTCTCCGCATCAATGGATCAGTGGACACAATGATTTACCTGTGTTCAGGCCCCTGGTATGTGTAATGACTTTACGTCTGCGCTAATTCTTTGTTGGGGAAACGACATAACGGTGTTCTTCAGGTTCCGCTTCTATGTCTTTGTTTTGCTCTAGTCGACGACCGCCCCCTTCTTCATGCACCAGATGCCCTTATATAGACGGGCACCTTAAGGTGAGAGAAGGTGGCACCATACTTATCTACAACACATTAATTACACCCATCATTCCATTTTCCACGCCCACCCACGACTAATTTATTAAGCACGCCTCCGTGGCCTTGTCCTTCGAACCCTATTTAATGTCAGTGAGAGGCCTCGCCCGGTCCGCTCGGGACAGGACGCTTCTACGACGGGTTGGTGAGAGACGTTAGAGGGATAAGCCGTCATCGTGTCGAAAGCTGAATCCTTCACAATTAATGGCCCTGACACAAGGTGCCAGGGGAGGGAGACTTCCAGGCGAAGCCATCCCCTCATTCCTTTGGTTGCCTTCGTGGCTTGACAAGAGGGACCCAAACACCCGCCCGCTCGTCTGGCCGCCACCAGCAGCCGCCGCCGGGCAAGGTGGGCGTGCTTCGCCAGTTGCCATCGGGTGCCACACGCAGTCGCCGCCAGCCGAGTAGGGCATAATCGCCCGAACTACTCGCTAGGGGGCCACGTGGGATTCTCACCCGACGAGCAGGAGTGCTCGCCAGTCGCCGTTGGGGTGCCACGCAGCCGCTTCGCCTGATGAGCGGCGTCGTCGTACAGTCGCCGCCAGGCCACGTGGGCTTCAAACTGCGCCAGGCCTCTTCTTGGGCCTACTGATTTTACGGCGGAGAGGGTACCCCGGTGCAAAGTACACCGACAGAAACTATGCCTAAAAGAATTCAGGAAATTCCTCCTTGAGTCGATCTTCCCATTCCCAGGTCACTTCCTCTTTAGAATGATTGCTCCATTTAACCTTGATCATCTTGTGGGATTTATTACGAGTGTGGCGCTCAGCTTCTTCTAAGATTCTAATCGGATGCTCCCGACAAGTTAAGTCAGGTTGCAGGTCAATTTCTTCTAACTAGGTGAGTTCAGAAGGAAGACAAAGATATTTCCTTAATTGCGATACTTGGAAGACATTATCAACACTGGATAACTGAGATGGTAATTCTAGTTTATACGCTTTTTCTCCCATCTTCTCAATGATACGATATGGCCCAATATATCGTGACGCCAATTTACCTCAGATTTGGGAACAGCGAATACCATGAAGTGGTGAAACTTTAAGATAAACATGGTCATTGATTTTGAAACTCAAGTCACGTCGATGATTGTCGGCATAACTCTTTTGACGAGATTGAGCTTCTTTCAATCGACTTCTTATTAAGGCTACATGCTCTTGGGCTTCCTAAATGAGATCTGGACCAAAGAATTGCCTTTCTCCTGTCTCTGACCAAAATAACGGTGTCCTACACTTTCTTCCATAAAGAGCTTCAAATGGTGACATTTGCAGGCTTGACTGGAAACTATTATTGTACGAGAATTTTGCAAATGCCAAACATTTTTCCCAGTTGGTGCTATAAGATAACACACAGACTCTTAACATATCTTCTAGGATCTGATTTATCCTTTCAGTTTGCCCATTTATTTGAGGATGATAGGATGTACTGAAATTCAACTTAGTTCCCAACATGCTATGCAGTTTTTCCCAAAAACGAGATGTGAACTGTGAGCCATGATCAGATACAATTGTTTTTGGGACTCCGTGCAAACGGACAATATTGTTGATATAAAGTTCAGCTAATTTATCCCCAGAATGAGTAGTTTTGACAAGGATAAAATGAGCTACTTTTGTCAATCGATCAACAATTACCCAAATGGAGTCATTTCCTTTTTGAGTTCTGGGTAAACCAGTGATAAAATCCATACTGATATCATCCCATTTCCATTCTGGAATTTGAAATGGTTGAAGGAGTCCCGCTGGATGTTGATATTCAGCTTTAACTCGCTGGCACACATCGCATCTGGTGACATATTCAGCGATATCCTTCTTCATGCCTGGCCACCAATACTCCTTTTTAAGATCCTGGTATATTTTTGTGCTTCCAAGATGCATGGACAATGGTGACTCATGCGCCTCAGATAAAATCAACTTCTTGATTTCAGAATCATCTGGCACATACATACGAACTCCCTGAAATATTATTCCATATGAGTTTATAGTGAATTCAGATTCCTTGCCTTCTTTCAACTGATTTTGAATGTTAATAATGGCTTCATCTTTAAGTTGTGTGGCTTTGATTTGGCTCTTAAGGGTAGGTTGCACATCAAGAGCAGCTACATAACCATCTTCAACTAGATTCAGATTGAGCTTTTGAAATTCATTCATTAGATCAGCTTGATTAGAAATCCAGGTGCAATAAAGTTTCCGACTGAGAGTCTCTGCTACAACATTGGCTTTTCCCGGATAATGAATGCCAAGGTCATAGTCTTTAATCAGCTCTACCCATCTTCTCTGCCTCAAATTCAAATCTGGCTGAGTGAAGAAATATTTGAGACTCTTATGATCTGTATAAATTTTAGTCCGATTTCCAATAAGATAATGCCGTCATATTTTCAAACCGTGAACAACAGCGGCTAACTCTACATCATGTGTGGGATAATTCTGCTCATGAGGACGTAGTTGTCAGGAAGCATATGCAACAACTTTCCCTTTTTGCATTAGTACACATCCCAAGCCAAGATGTGAAGCATCACAATATACTTCAAAGCTTTTATGGATATTAGGTAACACTAGCACCGGGGCTGATGTTAACCTCTTTTTCAATTCTTGAAAACTCTCTTCACATTTTGAAGTCCAAACAAATTTCTTCTCCTTCTTCAAAAGTTGAGTTAACGGTCTTGCAACATTGGAGAAGTCCTCAATGAACCAGCGATAATATCCAGCCAATCCTAGAAAACTTTGAATTTTTGGAACTGATTGCGGTCTCTCCCATGCTAATACAACTTGTACTTTGCTGGGATCAACTGCAACCCCTCCTCTGGATAGGACATGACCAAGAAATGCTACTTCTTTTAGCCAAAATTCGCACTTCTCGAATTTGGCATAAAGCTTGTTTTCTCGCAGTTTATTAAGAACCATTCGCAAATGTTGAATATGTTATTCTTCACTCTTAAAATAGATCAGAATGTCATCAATGAAGACCACCACAAATTTATCCAGATATTCCATAAAGATCTTATTCATCAGACTCATAAAACTTGCTGGTGCATTTGTGAGTCCGAATGACATTACGGTGTATTCATACAACCCGTAACGAGTAGTGAATGCAGTCTTAGGAATATCAGATGGTCTGATCTTCAATTGATAATAACCAAGTTTGAGATCAATTTTGGAAAATACTTGAGCACCATTTAGTTGATCAAATAAATCATCTATGCGAGGAAGTGGATATTTATTCTTGATGGTGACATTGTTTAATGCACGATAGTCTACGCACATACGTAGACCACCATCCTTCTCAACAAATAGAACTGGACTGCCCCAGGATGATGTACTAGGGCGAATAAAACCTTTATCCAATTGATCTTTAAGCTGCTTCTTTAATTCCATCAATTCATTAGGAGGCATTCGATATGGACGCTTGGATATTGGTGCAGTTCCAGGCACCAGATCAATAACAAATTCCATATCGCGATCCGGTGGCATTCCCGGCAATTCATTAGGAAATACATCAGGGTACTCATTGACTATGGGGACTTGATTAATTTCTACAGCAAATATAGAACATAGAACTGGTTGTGGTGTGGAGAATTTAGCACTAGACAAGAATTCTACACGAACACCATCTTGGTTTGTGAGAGTTACTGATTTGTTAGCACAATCTATACAACCCCTATGCTTCACTAACCAGTCCATTCCCAAAATTATATCCAGCCCTGACGTTTCTATGATAATAAGATTGGCATAAAACAATACTCCATTCACTTCTATCCTGATATTAGAGCAAATTTCCTAGTCCTAGTGGTGGCTCCAGGTGACTGAATAACCATGTAGACAGGTAAAAGAGAGACTTCTAACTGATTTTGTTCCGAGAACTTCTTAGACACAAACGAATGAGAAGCTCCAGAATTAAATAATGCCAAGGTAGGAATTGATTGCACGAGAAGCATACATAGTACGACATCAGGTGCGTCCTGGGCCTCTTCGGCAGTGACATGATGCAAGCGCTCAAGAGTATCACCTTGAGCTGGCATTGAAACTGACCTTTGAGCCTGCTGATTCCCAACTCCCTGTGATTTCCCTTGGACCTGCAAGTGAGTCTGCATTGTCTTCTTTTTAGGGCAGGAGTTAGCATAATGCCCTTGTTCATTACAGTGAAAGCAAGTGACATTTGGAGCTTGCTTTCGAGCACTAACTGTCGCTCTTGTTTGCTGTGAGGAGCGAGTGGACCGCTGCGGCTGCTGTTGGGAAGTGCGAGCAACTTGCCCTTGATTGCACTGAACTTGCGGCGCTGGACGCTAGATCCTTTGAATCTGTAGCGGGGGTCGACGAGCAGATGTCGACTGTCCACCATGTGGTCTAGATGGACCCACGCTAGCAGATTTACGTGCAAGCCACTTGCGCTTCCTACTCTCCAGAACATCTTTGCTTCCATACTCCACTCGAACTACTTTATCGACTAAAGTTTGAAAGTCATTAATATCTTGAGCTATAAGGGCCCACTTGATTTCCTCATTGTGGTGTTCCCTAAATCGCTCCACCTTTCAAGCTTCATCCACCACTTCATAAGTAGCATAACGAGACAGGTAATTAAAACGATGTAAGTACTCCATTACCGTCATATTACCTTGTCTCAAATCCAAAAATTCCTGTCTCTTCACTTCAATTATGCTGGCTGGTATATGCGTGCGGCGGAAAGCTGCCTTGAATTCTGGCCATAATACTACTTGACCTTCTGGCAGGGTTGCCTGATAGCTTTCCCACCAAATAGCAGCAGCCCCTTGCAATTGATATGAAGCATATAAAACCTTTTCTCTTTCATCACATTGGGCAATGGTTAATTTACTCTCTATTGCCCGAAGCCAGTCATCCGCTTCCAGGGGCTCTAATGATGAAGAGAAAATTGGCGGTTGAGTTCTTAAGAATTCATTTAACTTTGATACTTGTGTTGACCCTCCATTGCCTCCTCAGTTGGTATTTTGTGTGGTTAGACTCTGGGCAATTTGTTGGAGCAACAAAGTATTAGTCTGCCTTCCCTGCTCAATCATCGCCAAAACTTGTGCCATAGTTGGCGGTTCTGGCAACTGCTCATCAGAAATATTTTGTTGCTCTTGACGAGTAGCGGGTGGATCATGACGAGGAGCCCGAGATGTCGAGACCCTTGTCGCTGGATGCTGTGGGTTAGGCTGTACTGGTGTAGGAATACCCGCCCACTGGGTGCGAGTGTTTTGGTCAGCTTCGCCCTCCAAAATGTGACTAAGCGATCTTGTGGGCCGCATCCTGCACACAAATCTATTTAGAAGTTGATAACAAAAGAGAGCATTAATTACTTCTATTCTTTAAATGCGTCCCAAAATTTATTGTTACTTTGTTTTAATTTTAACTTGTTGCAAGGATAATCTCATCGTAAATTCCCACTCTAATAGTTAAAACTTGCGAGAAAAAAATCCATATATTTATTTACAGAAAATTGTACATTCAAAAGCCGACCATAACAAAGTACACACTTATTTTACAACTACTCATCTTACAGTACTTGAAAATATACACATACTCACTTATCTTACAATCAGTCATTTTACACTACCAAAAATATGTCACTACACTTGTGACTCTACTAGCTGGCTTTTACCCCATTTCTAAGCTCCTACTCTCTATCCCAAGTCTCATTGCCTCCATCTACCCCTCGGAATCGCTGGACAATATCACAACACCACGATTTTTGGGATAGTGTGGCAGCACTGTCACATCGCAACTGCTTTCCGAACTGGAAGGTAAGAGTGATTGGTCTTGCGCACTAGCGGGTTGAAACTGTTGTAAATACTCTTGTTTATTTCTAGTTCGACGCAGCTTGGGCTCAATTTTAGGATCTCTAAACCTCTAAAATTCTCATACATGCATATGTAGGTGTCCACATTAATATTGTGGGTCTTGCACATTCTTCGCAACAACTTGCGCCCTATTTCTTGCATTGCTTGGAATCTAGTATCATTACAATGTTTCACATGATGATGTACTACTTGATCCCTCGTGAGCGTAGTTGCGTGCGCCCGAACTTTGAACCCGTATGGAGTCTGCCTTATATTAAAAATAGGTTTGCTCTTTTTGTGACCAATGTCTACTGCAAACTCTCTTGCAATATCCGACCATATTATACGGTTTGCCATCCGTAAAACTTAAAACAAATTGGATCAGTATCCAATAATATTTTTAAAACAAAAGGGACACAAAAGAAATTACACTCATCTTTTACTTATGATAGTCATCCCATCATATTAAATTTTAACTTAACAATATATACAATAACAATTTAACCTCAATCGCACAATTTACAACAAAAGACATACTTATTTTATTTCACAGGGTACATTAATACAAAATCTCTTACAACTCTTTTATCACCCTACTTATCCTCATCTAGAACTTTAGACACATATTCCCTCCGCCGATATACACAAGGTGGCTCGGGGTGATACACACACGTACTACCGGGATTTATTCCCTTATCATTTACTAAACGTGGCAAACTACCTATATTAGATATTCTAGCCCCTCTAGATCTACCTGTAGTGGGTACATATGAGGCTGGCAGGAGTGTTGGGCGGATGGTATTTGTGTCGCACCTTCACTTAGCACCGAACGTGGCACAGTGCCTCTCACCACGCCTAACGCTAAGGAGGTCTCCAAAAATGCCATACGCCTACGCGTCTCTCTAAGTTCTTGTGCTAACTGTACATAATGTTGATCTAGTCTATTTACAAAACTTACCATGACCCGCAGACTATCTTTCTTAATATTATTAGTGTCCCTATATACACTATCTACTACTAGAGGCCTTCCAGGTAGGTAATAATAAGCAGGTCTAGATCTGGAAGGACATGTCTAAGATGAATCATCGCTAGATATGCCGCTTCATTCATCGACGCATCTATAGACGACCCAAATCCAACAAAACTCCTTTCTCCATCATTAAGTGTAGGCCTAGGAGGCACAAACACCCTAGTAGTGAACTCCTTTGTTTCAGAACTGAGGAAGGCTTAAAATACAACGTAGCCAGGATGGCCCTCAAAATGGCAAGCCTCTAACAGATCACGTAGTGCCCCCATCATCCCTGAAAGCTCCGAACCCGTCGACGCGTGACAAGGTACGAATCGCGCCATCTACAAAAATAAAATAAAGGAGGAGGTGAGATTAATATACATAATTATGAAAGTTAAGAGACTACAAATAAGAAAATTAGCAAATATACTAAATTCCATTATTAGTAGAGGAATGAACTTTGACTCAACATAAATTAGGTTTTAGATTTTTAACAAACGACCTTAACTCCCAGTGTTTCCTACAGTCTCTATGGCTCTGATACCAAAGCTGTGAGACCCCGTTCCAAGGAACAGGAACCTCCATGTGTATACAGTACTAGTCTCTGGATCAATAGCTAGCACACACATGTTTACAATATCGATATCATAACCAAACAGGATATTTATAACCTGCACAAGATTAAATATACAGAGTATTTTACAGCACTTAAAATAATAACAGAGTAGCAATAAAAGAACAGTTGGAAGAACCAAAACCCAGGTGGATTGCCCAACTACCCACAGGCATCAGACTGGGATAACTCTAGAAGAAATCGTCATCAAAATCCCCTCGACCTGCCTAAAAGTATGCATCATCTGGTAAGACTGAATCTTCATCCTCTAAGACAGTGTAGATAGCAAGTTTGAATACATTGGTATTCAGTAAGACTTGATAGTGGTTTACAAATGCAATTAAATAATCATGCAGGCTTAATCAATGACAAGTTCTATGTTATTTTGCAGTTGCTCAAAGAAAGTAAATCATAAGCTAATATTAGATTGCAAACCGAATTTGTAAAATCGCTAAGGAACAATGTAAATTTACATGAAAGTAAATTCAATTCCACAATCAGTCTACCTGACTGAATAGACATATATGTCGATTCCTTTGGACAAAACCAGGTTGCCAAAAACCAGTTTCAAACCGAAACTCAAGTTTTCAGAAAATAACAAAATCTAACATTGGAATGACTTCACTAAGTGCCCATGACCGCAGGCGCGGCTAATCGATTAGATTTTATGCTTTGCAGAGGTGTACAGCTTTACCCACAAGGAATGATTCACCTTTTTTGCTAGGCCATACCACACACTTTCTTAGGTGTGCCGGCAGGGTGATCATACATAGCCGTTACATTATTTAGACATGACTTCGATCCAGCCCGGGACTTTAAACCCCGCCGTAGAGACAGAAACACACACCCAAGTCATGGATCCACTTTCATCACACCCAACACAACGTTTCTGAACACGGCAGGGCATACACCATTGCATTGGTAAGTAGAAACCCCGTCAAGCAGACCTAACCGGAATGCCTGTGCAAACTCCCGCCTTCCAAAGAGCAAAGCTATGTCTAAATAACTTAATAGGCTAAGGCTACCCCATAAATAGCCCTCGTGGTTGCACGGAAATATTGGATCAATAGCGTCCCATTGCTCGGTCCTTAATGTGACATGGGCGTCACTCCACCCTACACTAAGTGTAGTTCCTTTTTGCACCTCCGGCTATTGCCAATAATCGCCCACGTCAAAACCATAGTTTTAATTTGGATTTTTAGTAAACTACCAAAGAACCTTTCCAAATGGCGCTTGTTTAAATAAACAAGTTGAAAATGAATCATTTTAACGTTGAGCATGGCTAAGCAGATATGATATCTATCGATTATACCCACAGTGACATTAATTTATGTCTAAACCATACTTAAGGTTACAAGGTTCACATTGTCGTACAGATTAAAGGAAATCCATAGTACACAGGGATAACTACTTGTTCTACCCAACATAGCAGTTTTTACAGAGAATTACTCGCATGCATAATACAGTTGCAAAAACAACATATTGTAGGTGAAGTATTGGGTTCAACATGATCAAGGAGGTGCTTGCCATGCTCTGCACTATCTGGCTAAAACTCTGGATCAACTGCAAGGTCGCCCCGCTTTCGTCTCGAATGTCGTCTTACACGCCAGAAACAAGGCAAAAAATAGAAATCAATAAATAAAAAGGCAAAAAAGAAAATAGATAGCAAAAATGAATAAAACTCAACACACAGAACAGTGTTGCTTTTATGAATTCATTATCTTTATTTTACGAATTCAAGATGCAAAAATTATGAATTCTTTTATTTATATTTTCGAATTCAAGATGCAAAAATTGGTTAAGTTTATAATAATTTAATCAATTCAGGTATAAACAGATTCTTACCCCTTTAATTTTGGATTCAGATTCAAAGCAGTATTTTACTAAAATTCTAGTTATTAATAGCTGACTCTCATTGCTAGGATTTATATATGAACATTCATATATATATAATAGCAAACACAAGGTTATATATGCAAAGACATGCATACACAATTTCATATCCACTGTTAAACCTTATGCCATTATTGAACTTGACCAATTCTACATTTTATTATTTCTTAACATGTAGTATTTCCAATTTTGCTAAGCACACAAGTACTTAAAGGCTACACATGCATTGCATTTGCTTGAGGTTTTATTAAACAAATGAAATGATTAACTTGAATATAAGCATTGTACATATTTGGGCTTCTCACAGTATAGGACTTTCATAAAAATTTACTTTTCTTTATTTTACCTAAAGTTGAATATTAAATTTTCTTATTGCATTACGCTATTCTTATGTATTTTATTTACTAAAAATTGCACAATGACTCTTTTCAAAATATTTTTGCATATTCTGAATCTACTGGATTTTAGACGCATTTAGAAATTTATTTCACTCCATTTGGACTATTAGTTCAAAAGTTATTTTAAGTTTGAGTAAACTCGGGTTTGAAAATACACTGAAAATCAAGTTTTCACCAAAAACGGAAAGTACGCTTTTCAACTGGAGAAACGCTTTCCATTTTTGGACTAGTGCTGGCTTAGATACTGCACCTTTTTGAAGTGAGATGTTACGTAGGCGCTTATTTCCTTTTTGCGTTCTTCTTCAGTCATCTCTGCTGGTAATTTCTTCGGAGGCTTTGCTGACTTCACAGATGACCGAGATTTGCTATAAGATGGTGCGGACTTCTGAGATAGTGCTGATATTCGATTCTTCTTATATGCCGGCGAAGGATTTGGACTTTTCTTGAGTGGTGCCGGCGGAGGAATTGGACTTTTCCTGGCTGGTGCAGGCGGATCATCGTCGTCGTCGTCTTTGTGCGGAGAGTGCGGCTGATCATCATCATCATCGTCTTTGTCGTCCTCATCATCTGAGCCAAACTTAATCAAGCTCTTGCGCCACACGAGGAAGCCATACATGTTTTCTCCAAGTTTGTTTTTTCTGTCCTCGCCAGGGATCTCTACCTCCATTTTGTGGTATTGTCGGACTACACTGTCCACTTTGACCCTAGCGAATCCCGACGGTATCGGACGGTAGTGCGTAACTCGCGAGGAGTCAAGATGGCCAAGCCCTGCCATTAGCCACCTTGATGGTAATGCCATGTGCGGACAAATGCAGCTTGCACGGTGTCGGTTCTGTGATGTCATCCATTGGAAAATGGAGTCCATGCTATTCGGGGATCCCTGTGGACGCACAACTGCTCTTACGAACACTGTGGCTGAAGTTCCGAGGGCTATCATCGGGTGGTAGTTGTGTGCTGAGAGCTTTCTGTACTGCTTGCTCCACAACCTTATTCAGCTCTGCTCTTTGTTCCGCTAATGCTCTCGCCACAACATCTTGTATTTGACGGTCCAGATGATCTTCTCTTATTCTCTTCGGCCGCTTGTACAACGATGCGTCAGCTGGGAAGCCTTCTTTCTACGGCACCAAACCAACTCCTTAGGTGTGGACAGGGTGCTCCTTGTTACCCAGGGCAATAGTCAGCTCGTCATTCTCCCTTCGTGGCCTGAAAAAGCCTTGGGAAGATCGCACGTGAGCATCTGCTATTTTCCATGACACTTCACGGCTCTATCGTCACTTTGCTTAAGCCGCCATCTTCCGAGATAGAAGCCCTCCTCCCAAGCAACGAAGGCTTCGATCGTCATTTGAACTTCGGCCGCCACAGAATGACGCCTCATGTTAGCTCTTCTTCGCACCTATCCCATGCAGTATTTTCTTCACGTAGCCACCAAAGGCCTAGTGTGTGAGGGTACATATTCTTATCCGCGTTTGCCTTGTTCTTCTGACTCAATATTTGGGCTTCTTTAGAATTCTTGTACGCCACAAAGTCCTTCCAAAACTCTCTTATCTTTGGGTACATGTTAAAATTTGGCGTTTCATTCTTCTTTACATAGTTCCTATTTAGCATTGTCTTCTAATTCTTCCACGATGTGCACATGATGTATAATGCATGTTTCCTTGCAACCAACTCAGACCCTTAGGGGAATCGGAATACTTCTTTTAGCTTGTCCCACAGCAAGTCCTTCAGGTCATCAGGAACCACCCACTGTTCACCTCGACGGCTGGTCCATGATCTATAGCTGATGGGCACATTATCCCTAGCAAGTATTCCGTAGGCTGTCCTGTACGGCCCCAACGCTGACGCGGGTATAGCAGGTTCCCTGACTGCCAAGAGCTCTACTATGTTGTAAACACCCTTAGGCATCTTGCTCAGACCACGGCCTGCGTGCCGCCTTTGTTCATCAGACATCTGAGCCTACAATTGGATCTTCTTATTAGTCGTCTAACCCTACAATATTTTGGGAATCACAATGTACTGATACTTTACCTCGCCTATGTTAGTGGCGTCAGCTTTGTCCATGGCAAGGGCGCGCGACTGGCCCATAGCAAGGGCGCCAAAGTTGCTCCATATCAATATCCTCAGAGATTCGGGTAGTACGTTGGGCTACCCGCCCTACTTCGCCTATATTCGAGGGCCCAACTCGCTCTGGCACTTGTCCCTGATTAGAGGCCATTCCTAGCAAGTTTGTCAGAAATTTCAGATTAACACACATACACATACAATGGTATCGAAGAAAGACATAACGAGGAAATGAAGATAGATGTAACGAGTGAAAATAGACATAAAAGCATGTGAGCCCAAGTATAGCTGCATTGCAGGCTAGACTATTCTTCTACGCGTGATGTCAAACTTGTGAAGTCAAACGATGGCATAGACACATGATAGTGTTTTCAAAATTATTAATATGATATATTCTTTTTAAATATATTACATACAGGGTTCAAAGATTATTCCTACAAAATGAAAAGGTATTTTTGTTAGAGTTGAGAGGAAATCAAATGAAAAGGTTTAAAGTGATGTTGTGACCTCATGCTACAAACATTTGCACATTTTTAGGAGCGAACCCTGTGAAATGAAGAATATTTTAGACAATGATTTTTACAATTTTCTATATACTCTTTATATTATTTAGGCTCTAATTGGCATTGCAGTGAATTATCCTAATCTGAACTACTTTCATGTAACTTTAATTCGTACTTGGCTACTTGTTTTTATTAATCTACTTTGCGTAAAGAAGATGGTTAACTTTCAAATAACAGTGAAGTAGATGTTATCATAAATAAAACATAATTTATTAAACTTGATTTGCAAAAATGTGATTACTAGATTTTTTACAATTGCTTACCAATAATTTTCAGCCATATGTTTTCACAAATATACTCATATGCACAATGTCAACAACATATCCATACACATATCAGTTCAATAGGATATTACATCCAAATCAGTTCTTCCAGATCATTACAAATGAAAACAGAATGAAACTTTAATATCTCTCATGATCACAAGACACACAAGTAATGATTAATGAACTTAACTCCACAAATGAATTTAAAACATAAACCTTTGCCAACAAATCGAGAAACTAATGAACGTATCTATAAATAATACACATACACTTCTCTTTACAAAACAACATCGTATGCACTAAAGCCCTAAGTCTAATCTTTATACACAAACGTATTTCAAGGACACATACAAATATTTAAAAGACATGTATACATCTTTCAAGAGCATATACACAACACCAAATTGAAGTTTACTTCTAGCTTCAATGAGGCGGTGGCGGCCCGAGGTGAGCGAGGATTGTTGTAAATATTGTGGTATCAACAATTTTATCATGACAATTATTCCAAGCAATATAAATAACCATAGAGCAAAATGATCAAAACAGCACATGATTCCATACTGATTCATAATAGCAGATTGCATCATATAGAATGAACGCAGTATCAGTGATATCAACAAGGTCATAAACATGAACAAGGCAACTAACATAAAGCTCAACTTGTTTATTTTGAGTGTTCTCAGATGTCGGGTTGCCCAAAGGCCCTCCTCGCTACAATGGACGAGTAATAGACTAACTTTGTGACAACCTTACCTTAGTTATTGATTTACTTGTTGATAGATTAATAACAAATCTACTCAATTGAATAATATATCCATAAAACAGTGAATCACTTAAACAGGTTTACAACAGGATAATCAATTAACAGTGAATCACTTAAACAGGCATGAACATAAGACAGAACAACAAGCACTAAATTGACTGAATAAGCATATACAACAGGATAATCAATTAAGCTCAACAAGAAGTAACAAGATATAACAAGCTATCAACATTTGTTGTCACAAATTGTCTATTTCAGTCCCAAAATCCTCACCGAACACTATACTCACATGCTAGGTCCCCAAGCCAAACGAATTGGCTGGCTCCTTAGCATTCATCTGCACATTCACATCAAGCATCACTGGATTACATCCCACAAGCATCATCACTGGATTACATCCACATCAACCAACATTCGGACATCAAGTAACATTCGGACATTCGGGCCTCTGTCATAAACAAAGTTCACAAGAGGTGTACCACGGCAGGGAGGTCGACGCGACGGTAGGGAGATGGCGGGGAGGTGAAGGCAACAGTGGGGAGGTGGCGGTGGGGAAGGTCCGAGGCGATGGCGGGGAAGCTCCGAGGCGACGAGGCGGTCTGAGCCGAGGTCGAGGTGATGACAACAAGCTCCGAGGTGAGGCAACGGCGTCGGTCCGACGGGAGGCGACAGAGGCACAAGGCGAGCGGCGGGGATGGCCTTCGGCGACGGCACTATAAATGAGAGGGCTAGGTTAGGGTAAATGAGAAGACTGTGCGACCTTTGAATTTATAGGGGGTACACTATCACTGCTGGGTCACCAAAACAACCAGCAGTGATATATTATCACTGTCGGTCCATATGTAGAGCCGGCAGTAATATAAGTTATCACTGCCGGCTCACACTACAAATCGACAGTAATACTATGATATCACTGCCGGGTAGAGATCTACCCGGCCCACTATCACTGCTGGGTAGATAACTACCTGGCAGTGATCGTGCTTATCACTGCCGGTTGATACTAGAAACTGGCAGTGATAAGCTAGTCTCTGGACTTAATACTTTTAATTTGATCCAAATTTTCTGAAAATTTTGGAGGTATACTGTAGGACATCTAATATTTTATTTAAATATTCCCCAAATTTGTATCAAGTTCTAAAATTATAAAAATCTAGATTGCTAACTGTTTTAATATTTCAAAAATCAAATAATGCTTGAAAAATGAACACAAATGCAGTCAAATTCACACAAATTCAAATGCAGTCAAATTCACAAAAATCCAAATGCAGTTAAAGATTTGCACTCAAATCTTCGACCACACTTTATTATAAAACTCTAGTAAGTTGTTTAGAAATGGAGTCCCTGATAGAATTATTCGCTTTTCAGTACGGATATTACTGCCGGTTGGAGATCCACCTGGTAGTGATAGTGCTTATCACTGCCGGTTGATATTAACAACCGGCAGTGATAAGCTAGTCTCCGACCAATTAAGTGAAACTTTCAATTTGATCAAAAGAAAGCATAACCTCAATTTCCATTATTGCATATATTACATTAATTGTTACATATGAGAAAATAAACATGTCGTTCGTACAAAAGAAAGCATACATTTCATTACTACAACTAAGCTATGATTTGACCTTCGTTATGATCGCGGCGTATGTACGTAGCTTCGTCACTCTCTTCCATGATACTTAGGTCAACGTCCTCTCCGAAAGGGGAAAGCTCATCGAATTGGTTGTACTCTTCCTCATCAACAACATTCTCAACTCCGACAATCCTTCTTTTTCCTTGAAAAACCACATGGCGCTCCTTGTTAGCCGGGTCAGTTACAAAGAAAATTTGTATAACAGAATTAGCAAGTACAAATGGTTCTTCTCTGTATCCAACGAGTTTGAGGTCAACGGTAGTGATACCGTACTTGTCGATATGCACGCCCCCTGGAAGTCTGACCCATTGGCACCGAAAGAGAGGGACCTTGAAAGGTCCATAGTCAAGCTCCCAAATCTCTTCTATGAATCCGTAGTAGGTTTTTCTATTTCCATTGTTATCATAGGCATCTATATGGGTACCGCTTTTTGGTTGGTGCTCTTTTTATCTTGCGCTCTTGTATAAAATGTAAAACCATTTATGTTGTATCCTTGGAATGTCCGAATTGTAATTGACAGTCCCTGAGCCAACACTTTCAACTGAGTGCAGTCTGTCTCCGTATGCATCAAGTGTCTACGCAACCAATCGCCGAAGTTATCTCTGTGCTCTCCCGCGAGCCAAACCTCTGACCTCCTTGGGTTTGTTCTGGATAGCATGTTCTTATGCATGTTGACATACAGGGCCACCACAACTGATTGTCCCAAAACTGTGAAATGTGCTTGTGTAAATGAAGCTATATTGCTAGTACGTAGTAATTTCTCGCCTAGTATCCCTTTCCCCTGTAGCCTCCCCTCATGCCGAGATACAGACACATCAATCAGTTTGAGATCCATATAATCGATGCAGAACTCAATGACCTCCTCGGTTCCCCAGTCATCGGCAATGCAGCCTTTCGGTCGATGTCGGTTACGAACATATTTCTTTATAATCCCCATGAATCTCTCGAAAGGGTACATCTGATGTAGAAATACGGGACCAAGAATCCGTATCTCTTTCACAATGTGAACAATGAGATGGACCATAATATCAAAAAAAGATGGAGGGAAACACATCTCAAGCATGCACAAAGTGTGGACCACGTCTTCCTGCAGCTTATCTAGTTTTAACGGATCGATGGCCTTCTGTGAAATCGCGCTGAAGAATGAACACAACTTGATAATTGGGTCTCGGACTTTCTCTGGCAAAACAACCTAATTGCAATTGGAAGTATTTGTGTCATCATCACGTGGCAATCGTGAGACTTCATACCAATTAATTTTAAGTCTTTCATTGAGACTAGTCTCTTTATGTTAGCAGAGTAACCAGACAGAACTTTGACTCCGTGCAAGTATTCACAAACGCTAATTTTCTCTTTCTTGCTCAGAGTGTAGCAGGCTGTAGGAAGGTACTTTTTGCCTGTATCCATTTCTTCGTGATGCAGCTCCTTCCTAAGTTTCATATCTTCAAGGTCTATCCGTGCTTGGAGTGTATCTTTCGTTTTACCAGGTATGTCCAGTAAGATACCAAGCAAGCTATCACACACGTTCTTTTTTATGTGCATAACATCGATTACGTGTCGAACTTCCAGGTGCTGCCAACAAGGTAGGACCCAAAATACTGATCTCTTTTTCCACAAAGGTGTCTTATCCTGGGAACTAGGGATAGATGTACTGCTGGCTTCCTTTCCGTGAATAATTATAAGATCCTTTACGGTCACAAATATTTGTTTCCCAGTGTGATTCTTCGGAGCTAAGGTAGTCTCCTTTGTCCCGTAAAAAGCTTTCTTATTATTGTGGTATGGGTGATCCTTGCGGAGGAACCTACGATGCAGCATGTAAGCCATTTTTCGGCAGTTCTTTAGCCACCGGCTAGCTGTATCATCCAAGCACTAGACACATCAGTTGAAGCTTTTTGTCGTCTGGCCTGACAGGTTGCCAAGAGCAGGGTAATCATTGATGGTTACAAAAAACAATGCCCGTAGGATAAAGTTCTCTCTTTTATACTCATCCCATATCCGTACACCATTGTTTCACAATATTAGAAGATCTTCAACTAATGGTTTGAGGTACTGATAGCACTTTGGTGTCCCGATCTTTCGATGAGAGCGATAACTTCGATTTGGAGGAATTGACTTTGACGATTCGACTACAACGCATTTACGACGATGCGCCTTAGCAATCGCTAAACCAACTCCGGAGGGTTATTGATCTTGCCGTTAGCACGATCAACTCGAACACGAGGTTCGATTCTGCATGCAACCGAAGAACAAGCAAGAACAATGGTAAAGCAATCTGAAATTGCGAATATGAATGAAAGATTGATAAGGTGGGGTTCTGAAACAAGGAGCTTCTTAGGCGGTTTGTTGAGCACGCCTGGAAGACTCAAAATAGTAGCAATGGCTAAACTATCAAATAAACAAAACCCAAGTCCTAGATGAGGGTTTGGGTGGTTATTTATACTAGAGGAGCAGGAGGGGGCCTTCCATAGTAAAGGAAATCTAATACAACTCAAATCCAAAACACCAAGTCTTCTTTGACTCGAGTTTGACTCAGACTGGAAAAGCAACGTGTGGTTTTAGGCAGTTTCCGGACGCATCTAAAGGAATTTTGAGGTGGGGCTGAATCCTTTGGAAAGTAGACTCCGAGATCTTTCAAACGTGTACTCATGGGCCTCCAGACTCCTCCGGATTCAAAAGTTATGGCACATTAAAGTCAGTGCTGTTTCTGAGTTCGAATTGGACTCGAACTCGGACTGAAAAAGTGTTCCGGATTGTTTTATGCTTCCGCTGACTCGAAGGGAATTTTGAGGCGATCTCAGATCCGTTTGAAAGAGGACGACCAGGGCTTTCGTTCTTCTCATAGACCTCCAGAAGCCTTCTAGAACAAAAGTTATGGTCGCTTGAAGTTGATGTGTTGCAGAGGCCGAATCCGCTGAATTTGCTGATTCCAAGTCCAACTTATGATATGATGATTGTGCTTTATGCTTGGCATTTGGAGGTTCTTCTCCTTGGTTCCTAAGGACAATAAGATCATCACAAGAATTAAATAGCATTCCATTCATATTATCACTAATGGGAAGGCTTTGGAACGCATTCACCGATAACTAAACTGCCGTGGCGCGAGCTCAATAACCGGTCCTTGTATAATAGCAGCGGGTTCAAATTGATGTGTAGATGTGGTTGTATCCATGGAAGTGATGTCCTCATCAGGTACACATCGATATCATTGCCAGGTTGCCTAGGCCCTTGGATCAGTAGTGGCATCATGATGTACTTTTGCTTCATGCAAAGCCAAAAAGAAAGGTTGTAGATGCATAAAGTCACCGGCCAAATGCTACGATGACTACTCATGTTGCCAAAAGGATTCATCCCATCCGTACTCAACCCGAACCTTATATTCCTCACATTATATGCAAAGTGCTTCTCATATTTTCTGTCGATGTTCCTCCATTGCACAGAATCAGTAGGGTGTCTGAGCATTCCATCCTTCTTACGCTCTTCGGCATGCCATCGTAGCAATTGGGCATGCCTTTTGTTCGTAAATAATCGCTTCAAACGGGGGATTATAGGGAAATACCACACCACCTTACGGGGACACCTCTTCTTCTTACGCTTCACCCCGACATCATCGTTGCCCTTATACCGCTTTGCTTTGCAAACAACACAGGCATCCATGTCTGCAAACTCGTTGTGATACAATATGCAATCGTTTGGACATGCGTGTATTCTTTGTACTTCCAGTCCCAACGAACAGACAGCCTACTTGGCCTGGTATGTAGTTGCAGGCAACACGTTACCCTCTGGAAGCAAGTCTCCCAAGAGACATAACAGCTTAGTAAAGCTCTTATCGGACCAACCATTGCTTGCCTTCAACTGCAGTAGTGAAAGCATGGTATGCAGCTTTTTGTGCTCCTCCTTGCAGCCCGGGTATAATGGCTAGTCCTCTACCATACACTGGAACTTTTGAAACTCCCTTTCACTCGTGAAGTCCCCCTCCCCATCATGTAACATTTGATCTAGATCATCTTCGTGGCTATCAACGAACGATCTTCCATCCGCCATATCGTTGTCTCTGCCATCTTCATCAATGTGTTGCCCTTCATGTACAATATCATCTTCACCGTGCTCACCCAATGATATAGCCAGCCTTGAAACCCCTTCAAGCAAGTGTGCACGTATCGACTCTATGTTAGAAAACAGCTTCTCATTTTTGCAACCAACACATGGACAGCACATATAGTCCGCCAGGTTTTTCGACTTGTGTGCCGCAGCCGCATTCAGAAAATAAATCACACCATTAAAGAACTTTGGACTGCGACGGTCCGTATCATATATCCACCTTCGGTCCATCTGCAGTTAATTATATCAAACTACATTTCAGTATATCAATAAACGATACCAAAATAATTTATTCTTTACATTAGTCATGCGGTGCTAATTAATTAAAACGATAAACACATTATAAGCACATAACTGCAAATAACAATATAATTGTAAATGATTATATTTACAAATACATCTAGCAATTTTGCCTATATTAAAATACATCAAACCTTTTTCACTATTTAAATATCCATCTAGCATTTTTTAATTATTTAGAAGATTTATTCATTTCATTTTGTTATGTAGCGCTATTAAATTAAATTAATATACATCAAACAAGCATATAATTGAATATAAGGATATATTTCTAAATAATTATGTATCTTGCAACTTTCATTATTGGAAAATCCATCTACCATTTTTCATTATTTAAATATTCAACTAGAAATTTTGAAGGACCATGTGGAGGTCTATACCTTTGTGTGATGAGTAATTGACTAGATTAGAGGTTGATCTGATGAGTAGCTGACTAGATTGAAAGGTTGATCCGAGTTAAATTTGTCTTGGAGCATTTTGATAAGTTCTCAACCAAGTCGTGTTTCTTTGCTGAGTGCTTCAAGCTTCTCGACTAGTTTTCTTTGCTAAGTGCCGAGTGCTGCTAGTCTTTGCTGAGTTCCTCTAACTTTTCGACTGGTCTCTTTGCTAAGTATTGTGTTTCGAGTGGTTCTTGTCTTTGCTAAGTGTGTCTAGCTTTTTGATTGGTTTTCTTCCTTTGGTGAAGGTCGAGTGCTTAGTGCTACTAGTCCTTGCTGAGTGGTTTTTAGCTTCTTGACAGGTTTCCTTCTTGTTTGAGTACTGTGCTGTAGGCAAGAGGTTTGTCAAGGACTCAGTAAAGTAGCCATGTCTAAGTTTATGAGAATCTTCTTTGGGGCGCTGGTAGTTGTCCTTAGGGCGTTTGGTGGTTAGCCGAGTAGTAAACCAGGTGATTAACCGAGTGGTTAGCCATGTGGCTAGCCAAGCGTTTCAGCTGACTAGTTGTGGTTAAGTGGTGTTTGACTATTTTGAGATAATCAGCAAATATGATTGTGGGCATTGCTATGTGAAAGGTTTCCTTGTCTTTGATGGTTGCAGGATGACGGTGTTGGGTCATGGTGAGGCCGAAGTTGACCGAGACTTGGCGAGGCACGTCGGAGGTCAAGAACGGTTGGGAGATCGCCGGAAGATGACCGGAGATGGAGTTCGGGCAAGCCAAGAAGGCAAGGAAAGGAGCATATACTAGCTAGATGCTGCGAGGATCATTGAGGATTGTTGGTGTACAGTCTAGTTGATAGGAATAGCGTGTCTAGTAGTATGCTTTGAGAGCCGTGCAAGAAAAACCCTATGTTAGCGAGTTTAAGGTTTCCCCTTGCAGGCTGTGTGAGTGGGCTTTTCGTAGCCCTTGGATGAGACTCTAGGGTTGAGGGCTGCATCTAAGGGTGGTAGGTGGCCTGAGAGTTGTATAAATATGTGTGGAGGGTTTGAATTTCTGAGGAGAAGTGAAGGATCCCAGAAGGGTTTTAGAGGTTTTTGAGTGCTCTGTTGAGCTTTGCCCACTGTTGTGTGTGTGTGGCTGTGTAACCTCCCCTCCAGGAATACAAGATACATATCAAAGATTTTAATACTTGCATTTTTCCTTCTGTCATTTACTTTATGCAAGTTACTTTCTGCAATTTAAGTTACACAAATTTACTTCACGCAAGTTGATTCTTCTCCGTCTGCATTCTTTCTCTCTTGTGTCTTTTGCGTTCTTGAATTGATTGATATTGTATTTCATTTCGGTGCGACTCTAGCTTGATGTGTTTAAACTTCCCAGATGTTTTCGTTTTTCTAAATCAGGAGCAAGCCTTACACCGAATTCCATGTTCTTTCTTCTTTTCTTAAAGTGTTCTTTCTTCTCGGCCAGAAAGGTCAAATCTCTAAGTTCAATCTCGGTGATCGGTTCGGGAATCAAGTTTCTTGGTGACCTAAGATCTCATCTACCAAATTTCAACGAGTTCTGTTTAGCCGATCAAAAGTTCTTGTGATTCTTGTTCTGGGTTGAGGTATCTGTTCGTGAGGAACTTTTGGGTCTGATACTCTCACCTACTCCTGAAGGGTACTACTAGCTTTCTCTCTCAAGAACTTCCACCTTTTTGGGCGATCTTTTGTGTTAGTCTTTTGGAATTCTGTGTGTGGAAAAATTTGATTGCGACCATTCACCCCCACTCTGTTCGCCATTTCGATCCTTCAAATTCTCACTATTTATAATTCATCTAGCAATTTTTACTATTTAAAAATCCATATAACAAATTTTCATTATTTAAAATAATTACAATTATGCATAATTGTCGATCTAGAAATTTTCATTACTTAAAAATCTACTACATCACTAAAATGGATAAGAATTATAATTTATTCAATAATTTAGCTAGATCTTAACTTGAGCACTACCGACCTAAAATGTTCACATCATACAATCAGCAATTATCAACATCTAGGGCAATCTATAAAGTAAACTTTTACTACAAATATAACATCGATCAAGTCAGTAACCTCGAAGAGAAATATGAGACAAATTTTAATACAATTTTTCAGCAGCAACTTGCCAAGTTAATAACTATTGAGCAAAACAGAGCTTCTCTTTGTTCTGCTCGGTTGAAGAAGATGTCGCGTCGAAGAGAAATACGAGAAAAATATTAACACAATTTTTCGGCAGCACCTCGCCAAGAAAATAACAACCGAGCAAACAGAGCTCCTCTCTCTTCTCGCCGATTGGTGAAGGCGCTCGGTCGAGCTGCTATATAAGTATTTTATCACTGCCGCTCTGCCTTGAGAACCAGCGAAGTGATAAGGTCATATTAAGCGGAAAAATTCGGATGCGCGGGAAAATACATATCACTGCCAGTTAAAGAGTAAAACCGGCAGTAAAAGTTTCGATATCACTGCCGGTTATAAATGGAACCGGCAGTGATACTTCACTACCGGTTTTGGGTATAAACCGACAGTGATAGTGTGTTATTACTGCCGGTTGGTTTCTCAAACCGACAGTGATACGTTTCCCGTGTTGCCGATTTTATGAACCGGCAGTGATATGTTATCACTGATGACTCTAGCCCAACCGGCAATGATATGGCAGTAAGGATTGCCTGTTATGTAGTGTGGCAACACGACTGCCATTTGTGGATTCTCTTCCAAAGCCTCTGGAGAACTTCTTTGCCACTACTAGCTGGGTGTGGCTTCCTTCACCATGATGCTTGATCATTGCCATTACGCCACCCTTTTCTTTTCTTTTCATTTTCCGTGCCGCTGTTGCCTGTGCTAGTTGTCGATGGCACTACCAAACAGTAACAACATTGATACCTCTTCCTCTACCTCGACATCATCGAACACACTACTTCGGCAAACCACATCATCCTCATTGTCCATGATATTCCTCTTCATCACCGACAACTCCGCTATAGTAATCTCGGTAACAATCTCTCCAATGGTAGATGACTTCACCAACGGCTCTTCTTATGGCACTTCTCGTTGGCTTCTACTATAGTTTGAGCATCCTTATTGGTTTCTTCTCCAACCTAAGCGTTCACGACACTCCCGCTCCAACTACGGGGGATATTAGAGTATACGACTTGTATGGAAAAATTATTAGAGATAGAATGGAATTTGTTATGATTTGTATCTGATATAGCTCCTTCCATATCTCTAGTAACTTTTCATATCTCTAGTAGATTGACTTGATCTCCAAGTCACATTGTACTCTATATATATGCCCCTCAATCAATACATCTAACTATTCTAGCAATTCTATCTTCTTATAGTTGCATCCACAATAATCTAATATTCATATAAACTAGCATATTTACTAGTTTGTTGTACGGCTAGATATTATGATGCATTGTCTTTGATATACAACTGTACTTCCTATAATTGAAATACAATTATATTTGTTATATAACTCTAATGTCTATATATGATTAAGCTGCACTATTAAGCATTTTCTATCGATTAATGTGACAATTTCTAGTATTTTTTATTTTTAGGATTATTGCGGAATTTTCTTGTACTTAAAATGAAGCAGGTGCCTTGATTATTAGCATTTTTTAATTTATACAGATATATCTATTATCTTATTGAAGCAAAGTTAGCCACTACGTACATTCGTTCTTAGGGCATGTACAATGGTATAGACAGCTGCTGTCTATAACAGGCTGATATGTCATTTATAGACAACGTTAGAGACAACTCATGCAATGGTATAGACAACACATTTATGAGTAGATAGCTTCTTCCCACACACAACCTGTCTTGGTTCTCGTACTAGAGTCGACTCTAGATTAAGAGACGGCTCAACTCTCTATACGCACCCTCTCTCATCCACGTTATTTTTTATCTTACGTGGCAAAGCTTAGAGACTGTTGACATGTACCATTGTACATGCTCTTAAGGACTAGAATTTACCACGTTAATTGGTAGGAAAAGAAAAAATATCTATATCTTCAATTATAGTGTGTACGATTATAACGCTGGATATTGATTAGACGTACGTGATCATTTTTAATCAGCGGAAAAAAGAGAAAGATCTCCAATGTTGATTTGATGTGTCCAAATTATAATGATGGAGATTTATTAAAAATATACGATTATAGTGGTGAAATACAACTTTTAACAATCCTTTTTTTTTTTGCTTAATTCGGTTTGCCTGTTGCTGCTTCGGACTCGGCGATGGTCCAGTCTTTTGCTAATTAATGCTGACTCTCTCTCCCCTCTTCTTTTGTTTTTTGGACTTATGACAATTTGCTAGCGACCAAATTTTGAAAATCATTGTGGAAAATTCAGTAATAAAACGATGTACCGGGTCAGAATCGAACTCAGCTAAAATGATGTGAGAAGGGGCTACATCTTCGCGATTTGTTAGCTATAGAATATTATCTTAATAGTACGACAAAGGGAATCTACAACCTTTGCAATTCTGAGAAGCTACCGCGTTCACTGTCAAGCTTTAGAAATCACCACATTAAAAAGTATGAAAAAAAAGAAAAAGACTTCTATCGTTGATCGTACTGGATTAAAATTATGGCAGTGCAAATTAAGAGAAGTCCTAATAGAAGTATACTTTTTCAGAAAAAAAGTATATATAAGTATACAGCAACTTGTTGGAAATAGGTGCAATATTTTTATTCCAGATTTTACTTTGAGACAAAGATAACAAAAGACTAGAGATGCATAAAACAATAGGCAACACATTGTACTTCAGAATATTTCAAGTATTGTATTTTAATGGAGTCGATTAAGCATACAAATGACTTACTATCGGGCTGGTTGAAGAACAGAAGGCAGCGCAACGTAAATAAGGTCATAGAAGTAGTCGATGTCGCGGTTGTGGAAGTAGTCGATGTCACGGAAGAAGCAGAGCGGTCGCGCTGATGCGCTGCCCAGAAACCTTATTGCCACCCCATGCAGGTGAACTTCACGGCATTGGCTCGGAGATACCGCTCACCCTCCTTCACGGTGCATGCCGAGGAGGAAGACAGGCAAGGTTCAACAGCTCAACTCAACAGTTCAGTAATTCAGAGAGGAAGAAGAATGGAGGAGAATTCAGTGTCCCCGTCTTGGACGTCTCCAGGAGTTTATATAGACGTGCACTAGTAATTGACCATATTATGTCAGTTAAATATGACAATTACTAGTAACTAACAATTTGAATGCGGCAGTTAACTGACTGCATAATGTCAATTAACTCACTAGTAATTGACTGCATAATGACACCGAATTAAAATAGATGTTTAAATCTCATTTAAACAGATTGAATGGAGAGATAATTGCAAGGTTCAGCAAAACAAAAGGTGAATTCACAAGTCACGCAAATTTTCACGCAAAAATACGCAAATGTGCGTGCCCGTGCATTTGTTTAGCCGCTATCCACCCTATGCCATTCTCATGCCAAGTGTCATTATTCAAGAAGTGAAAAGAACTCCACCTTTTAAGTTATCTAACCTCCACTTGGCTAAGACAATATGGCACTAAACCATATATGCTTTGGAATTAAAGAAAATGGGCCACTCAATGGGCCAATTTCTAACACAACTATCATCAGGTTGGTTATTCAAGAAACAAAAGGGCTCTATATAATAATCAAATTGTCATCCCAGGCATCAATCGACGAACCATTGCCAACTCTCTTATTAAGGCCCATCTGCCAAACATTCTGATCCAGAGGTAAAACATCTCCTCATTGCATTTATTTATTTATTTATGATCCAGAGGTAAAACATCTTCCCATTGCATTTATTGAAACCAAGCAGAACAAAGAGTAACATAGTACTCTGAAAGACCATGTGGAGGTCTATCCTTGTGTGTGATGAGTAATTGACGAGATTTAAGCTTGGTTTGATTTGAAATTGAGTTTGATTTGAATTGGATTACGATTTGAAGCAATTTGAGTGTTGATTGTTTTTCCCGATGCTACCGGCCTGGGGGCGGTAGCACTGGACCATTCAGTGAAATTATGATTGATTAATGATTTTGGGATAATCATTGAATATCTTTGTGGGTATTGCTATGTGAAAGGTTTTTTCCTTGTCTTTGATGGTTGCAGGATGACAGTGCTAGGTCATGGTGAGGCGGAGGATAACCGGGACAAGGTGAGGAGCGTCGGAGGTCCAGACGGTCGGGAGATCGCCGGAAGATGATCGGAGACGGAGTCCGGGCAAGCCAAGAAGACAAGGAAAAGAGATGATGCTAGCTAGATACTGCATGGATCAATGAGGGCCGTTGGATCGCGGTCTAGTTGATAGGTTAGCGGGTCTAGTTAGTATGCTTTGAAAACCGTGCAAGAAAACCCTTTGTTAGTGTGGGTTTTGGGTTAGCCCTTACATGGCTGTGTGAGTGGGCAAATCCTAGCCCTTAGATGAGTTCTCTATGGTTGAGGGTTGAATCCAAGGGTGGTAGGTGGCCCAAGAGTAGTATAAATAGGGGTGCAGGGGTAGCCTCCTCCCCTTGAAGGTTGCAGAGGTTTTTATGCTCCTTTGAGTTTTGTCCACCTTGTTGTGAGGTTTTGTAAACTTTCTACTTCTAGAAATGCAAATCTTTTTCATTCATGCTTGAATTTACATTACGCACTTACTTTATGTCTTAAATTCAGCATTTAAAATCTTGCAATTTACTTTCTCGTAATTTGCTTTCTTGCAATTTAGATTTGCCTCCCCTCCATCTAAATGCTGATCTTGGATGTTTTGAGTGTGTTCATATGGTTTTACATCTCTTTTGCACTCTCGGATAGAGTAGAGATCATCTATTCTATCAAATTGCAACTCTGTCTAGAACTTACTCTTCACGTAATAGTCAGTATTTAATTTTTAGAAAAATCTAGAAAAATCATTTTTGAGTGATTCTTCTTGAAGAAGGTGCGGAACTCTCGGATAGAGTAGAGATCATATATATATTACTATTGATAGTAATATGCCTATACATGCATACCTCTTTTCAATTGACTTCTCTATCAATTCATAGCATGACTTCAAGTCAAAATCATTTTTTAACTATTTTAGCAATTTTTAGGTAGCCTAATATCATCCTAGTATTTAAAAATCAATTCTACTCATTTTGAATTTCCTTTGCATAACCCATGTATTTTGAATATTTATAATATTGCAACTAACCTTTATTTAGAAAATGATACAAACAAAGTTGAAATGTAAATATATTTATATATTTGTGTTTCTGGAAACATAAGGATTCTAATAAAGTTGGTTTTAGGTAATTTTGAGTTTGTTTACAAAAATTTTATTTATAGCATATATTTGGCCCTTTTCTTTTGATTTGAATTTAAATTTTACCCAGTGATAAATTTCAAAATATTTTTGAATATATAGAATCTACCGGATTTTAGATGAATATAGAAATTTACCTCATCTAATTTGGAGTTATACTTTAAAAGTTATGCTAGTTTGAATTTTAGGCTATTAAGAAAATCGAGTAGAAATTGAAAGCCCATTTTCACTGAATTGAAGACGTATTTCTCGTTTTGGCACGTGAGCTTTGAATTCAGCCTGAAGACACTGCTGTCCCACATGTCAGTGATGGTGGAGTAGAGAAGAAGCTAGGGCACCTCGCCGGCAAGGGAGGCGCAATAGAGCCGGTCGGCTGGGGCTTCGGGAAGCTCTAGGGCACTCTTGCACATAGAACTGAGGGGTTGGCTGCCACTGGTGATGGTTGGAATGGGCTACCACTGTGAGCCACATGGTGGCTCCATGGCTAAATCAATGACGAGCTCGCACAAGGCTCATTTTTATCGGGAACGGATTCCTTAAGCACATATGAGGTTCATGGAGTCTATTATACCTAAAAATGGTGACGGAGATCAACCGGATTTCGTCACCACCTGTCGCCTACCGCGGAGAAGATGAGTAGTGCTGGGGGAGTATTCCAATGGGCAAAAGCTGGGTTTAACTAGGGCAGAAGGATCATTAGATACCCAAAACACTAATTCCCGAATGAATTTGAAGATGGCTAACCATGGGGGTTGAATCGACCTTTAGCTTTTGAGCTCGGTTCTTGCCAAAAATGGCGAATGCAAAGGAGACAGTGGTTTTGGCCGAAGGTTTTTGCGTGGAGAAGAGTGGTGGTGATATGGGAGCTAATGAAGCACCTCAAAGGGCTTAAGTAGGCTGCATAGGGGTGTAAACGGTCGGTTCTAGTAGTAGATCATCCCATACCCTATCCTAATATTTTTTTCTCCTGCACGCACGGCACACGCAGTAGTAAAAATCGGTAGGGTACGGTAACGGTAGCATTTTCTACGACGGTAGAAATCGGGTTTCTAGTAGTGTGACGGTATAATACAGATAATCTGTACTTCATCTAGTAGTGCACGAAATACCTAGAATCGAAACATGCGATGAAAACAATCCAACTATCATACTAATACATCACATAATACAAAGTCCAATACATAAAGTGAAATTACATACATAGTTCAACACATAGTTGAATTGGAGGAGAGAACTTGGGTTAATCCCAAAGGAATAGGAGGTAATGACAATAGTTTTGAACAACGTGAAATCACAAGCATCTCAGAGTCTAGGAAACCAGGTCATGTGCTTCTCTTGTTTAGGTTGATAGCAAGTAGAACATAATTGAGACATTTACCTTGTCAGAATTTTATAAATTTTCTTGAGTGTCATCATAATCTCAAATTTTTATGAGAGATTACTAATTTCATCAGTATCATTATATAAAAATTTTAAAATTTTTATGAGAGATTACTAATTTCATCAGTATCATTATATAAAATTTTAAAAATTTTATAACATAGTTTGGATAATTTTTCATTTCGTTCAAATTTGCCGATTAGCCTTTTAACAGGACAATAGTACTGTTCGAATTTTTAAAACTTCATGACATTTGATCATCATCTGAAAATTTTATGAAAATATTATAGATATGTCAGTACCATCCACAAAAAATTTCAAAATTTTATAACCTCGTTTGTTCTAATTTTCATTCGGTTCAAACTTGCCGGTCAGCGTTTTATCAGGATAGTAGCAATGTTTGAATTTTTAAAAATTTCTCAGATTTGATAATCACCTGAAAATTTAATGAGAACATATCTGATGTGTCAGGAACCTTCAAAAAAAATTTCAAAATTTTTTGACATCGTTTGATCTATTTTTTTGTCAATACAAGTTCGTCAAAATTTCGAGAATTAGTAGTACCCGCCGGGTACCCGAATTGTGAAAATTATCCGGGTACCCGTACCCGCCGGGTATTGCCGATCCCGCACCCTACCCAACCCGAACCTAACCTACCCGGTACTACCCGTACCGTGCACTGCATTCGATGGGTAGTGTAAAATAGTTTTCCATTAGGGTAATTTTGCATCCGGTATGCGTATGGGTCGGTATTACCCGACCCATTTACACCCCTAAGGCTGCAGACATCATGTCACAGGATGGGAATGCAGGACTAGGGCGACGCCGCAACCCTATGCTCGATCTGCCGACGTACTACCGTGGCAAGGAAAAACAGAAGGACACGACTGCTATGGCAAGGCTTCGGTGGGAGAGGAAATGAATTGGCCGCTACCCTGTGCTGCCGAAGGTTTGTCGTGGCAGTGTTTCGTTGGTGAGTCCCCTCTCGCGGCCGCATTCTAGCAGTGGGGCGGTTTTGGCCGGAAGAAGAAAGGAAAAAGGAGTGCGAGACAGACAGGTGGGGTTGGGACCACTAGTCAGTGAGGGAAGGGCTGATGAGCATTGCTAGTGAATGGGCATGAGAGTAATAGCTGGGCCCACCTGTTGGCGAAACAAGTCAATCAAAGGGAGTAGATGCAGCTCGGACAGATCAGGTTTACCATTAATTCACCCATCAAATCACAAAAAAAAATTTGAAACTTTTTTGATGGAGTCTATCCTTCAGTAAAAATATTGGGTTAAAATAACTTACAGAAATATTTTAAATATTCTGACAACGCACTGTGTGCAGAATTTAGTATTCTGTTTTTTAATTTTCTGGATGTCTATATTTCATCATAACATTTTGAAACTTTTTATAAAAGTTGGTATATCTCACATAATCCTTCAGTAAAATTTTCAGATCAAGATATTTCATATTTAATTTACAAAAATTCTGACAATCTGATTTTCAGATTTTCAATGCTTTTATTTTTGAATTTTAAAAGGCCATAAATGACATTATAAATTTCTGAAACTTTTACCAAGTTTAACTACTGTATTAAGGACTCTATGTTAATTTTCAAAACTCTATATAATTTTCTAATATTTTGTATTAATTCTGACTATGCAATCGTTTCTAGTCAAAGAAGGTCTTTTCAATTATTAATTATTTTTACTTTGCAGAAAATATTTTATTTACTAGGTGAAAAGTTTACCTGAGAGATAAAAATTTTTAATATAAATTTTTCAAAATTTTACTTTTACCTTTTTATCTTTTACCATTATTCATTCTTTAATTCCATTTGTTGGATTTTTCACATAAAGGATAAATCCAAAGAAATCCAAACAAAAACCAATAATGCCAAGAAAATTCAGAAATGATCATACTCAAATTCAAAACATTTATTTTTATTTTATTAGAATTTTTGGGATGTTACATTTATGTTGGAACCATAATTAAGACTTGCCAAAATTTTTGATTTGCCGTGCCATGAAAGGTGAGTAAAATCATGATGTAATCAGTAAACAAATCAAATCAGTTAGTTTGTTTCTTTAGTTAGGCTTTCCATATTTAGTAGTTGCCTTGGTAAGGTAGTTAGCCCACTATAAAAAAGCATATATCCATGAGTTTGGGATAACACGGTATAACACTAGAGAAAACTGCAAAACTTCTGCGTTCTTCGTGTTTGTGTACGTATGTTGATGATCTAGGATTAAACCTAACAATTGATATCAGAGCCTAAGGTTTTAGATCAACCCACTACCCGAGAGGAGGAGACCCCTGGGGGCAGCACCAGAGGAAGGAGCACTGCCGTATTTGCACTGTTGAGGTGCACGTCATCGCAAGCCTAGAGGGCGACCGGAAGCTCTCCAGCAGCACAGTGCGGGAGTAAGAGCGGAGCTGTGTAGAAAAGATCAGGTTCTATGGGGACAGCGCGACCTGTTTGTGGTCTGGAAGCAGTGGCAGCGACATGATCGACAGGGAGAAAGCCGATCGGAGCGGCCTCGTCGCACGGCACCTTGGCCAAGATGTAAATCTCAGTTCCACACATGAGTAGCAAAGGCAGAGAGGATGTTGGAACTAACCCAAGGATCAAACACAAACTTGTGGACACAAGAATAAGAAATATACACGAAGAACACACGCTTATATATTCTTGTACTTAGCTCACCGAGAGTACAATGAACACACCCTAGGAGGCGCACACGGACTCAAGATTACAACGGACTTGAGTTAGCGCCGTTCTTTGGTTTCCTAGCTACTCTCCCCAAGGCATCTACTACTCTCTGCCTCATTTTGAACTTCCTGTGTACAAGTATTTATAGCACCAGACCCCCACAACGTGGGCTTATTCTCCTGGCCATGAAGTCCTCAAACGTGCGCATGCAGATCCTTTTCTTCCGCTTGAATCAGTCCTGGCTGCATGTTGCGCAGGGGGCATCGAACAAGTCTGCTAACACATGCATGCAGGCCATGCACAAAACTTCCTAACTCACGCATGCAAGTACTGCTTGACCTATTCTCATGCACACATTTAGCCACCCATGAATGCAACTAGTTAATCAGGAAAACAGAAAACTACTAACATGAAGAATTATTCTAACAACAAGATTAACACTAACAATCACCCCCTTAATCTTGTTGTCCACTATAACCTCACTCACAAGAGTGCCGGTTCGTCGTTCGCGTCGATGAAGTTCAGCTCCCCCCACTCCTTCTTCTTGGGTTTGGTGCATTCTGATTTGAAGTGTCCCAACTCATTGCAGTTGAAGCACCTCACATTTGTCTTGTCGAACTTCTTCTTACCATAACGGTTGGACACGCCCTCTTCGCCATTGGTGAGCAACAAGTGTGTGTCACCCTCTTCGTCATGGCGCTTGCGAATCCTTCCCTCGTACACTTTGAGGCGTCCGATCATCTCCTCGATCGGCATGGTCTCCAAGTCGGCAAACTGCTTAATTGCCGCCATGACCTGCAGGAACCTATCTGGGACAGACAGAAGAAGCTTCTTGACGACGACCGCATCCTCAAATGTTTCACCCAATCCACGGATTTCATTCACAAGGGAAGTCAATTTCCCCGCGAACTCATCCACGGACTCGGTCTCCTTCATGCGCATGGCCTGAAAGTCACACTTCAAAGACATCACCCGCGCTTTCTTGACACGATCGGCGCCGAGGTACATGGTCTTCAAGGTATTCCATGTCTCCTTTGCCGTCTTCTTCCCACCAACCTGCAATAAAGTTTGTTCGGGGATCGCCTGGATGATGGCCGCCATCGCCATCTTGTCCTTCTTCTTGTCCACGGCTTCTCCTTTCGCGGGTTCAACGGCATCCCAAATGCCTTGAGCCTCCATGAACACCTCCATCTTGATTGCCCACGCGGAGTAGTTGGTGCTCGACAACACGGGTACTGGAGGGAGACGGATCCCTCCTTCACCGCCGTCGCCCGTTCCACGATCGACATGACGCCGCGGTATGAACACTTGGGCATGCAACTCACAACCTAGGCTCTGATACCAATTGTTGGAAATCCCCAAGATCTAACACACACGAGTTAGACGGAGTACACAGAGAACACACACTAGTATTCTTATACTTAGCTCTAGAGAGGAGAAGAGAATAGCTAGGGGTAAAAGAACGGTGCAATACTTGAGTCCGTTGTAATCTCAAGTCCGGCATCTCTAAGAGTGTTACTCCTTGTATTCCTTCTAGAGCTAAGTACAAGAATACTAGTGTGTATTCTCTGTGTACTCCGTCTAGCTCGTGTGTGTTAGATCTTGCGCATGCCCACGTCTACCTGCTGTTTAGCCAGGCGTTTGTTGAACGCCACGCGCTCTCATTCCTAGAGACCCGGTCAGTAGCAGCTTGTGCACAACGCAAAGGCAACATATCCGGTGCAACCCCCCCTCCGTGAAACCACCGTGCAACTGAACTAAAAAAAGTTTCAAAAAATTCTGAAAAAAATCATGGATGTACATCTCAACTTACCCCACCTACATATAAAATTTCATGATCAAATTCATCCTATACTAGCAGTTACAAAAAAAACAAACAGCAAAAATGAATAGTGATGAACAGTAAAATCACTGTTCATGCTAAATTTGTCTTTTTTGTAGCTGCTAGTATAAGATGAATTTGATTATGAAATTTTATATGTAGGTGGGGTAAGTTGAGATGTACATCCATGATTTTTTTCAGAATTTTTTGAAACTTTTTTTAGTTCAGTTGCACAGTGATTTCACCGGGAGGGGTGATTGCACAGGATATTTTTCCCAACGCAAAGCCTCAGCCGGCTGCCACGTTGTACGAATGACCCGCTGCTTTCTCTGTTGCTCTGACTCCTCACGGCTGCATGCTTCATCCGCACGAACTAACTAGCTAACCATGCAACTAATTAACTTCCTAGTCTAATGCATGCATTCTACGTTACATACTCATGCAAATAAATGTCTAATTAACTAGTTCACATGACATGGAATTATTATACAACAAGATTATGACTAACATTCAACCCCCTAATCTTGTTGTATCTTTGTCGTGCGTGAAAAGGAAGTAGTACGCGGGGTTTGCTCCTGGCTGTAGCCATGCAAGAAAGGCAGAAAGAATAATACGCCTACCGCAGCAGAAGAATCACTCGGTGGTAGCTGCGCAAGTAAAACAAAATGTGTGCGAGTTCCTTCGGTGAGTGCAGGCATTAGAAGAGATAATGCTGCATTAGAAGATCAAAAAGAAACCGTTGCGTGTGTCAAAGTTGACTAGGGGTGTTGAAGAGATGAGTTCGTCGTCTAAAGTCGAGTCTGTCGAAGTTGAGTCTGGGACGTTGAGGACATGTGTTCACTGTCCAAAGTCAAGTCTGTCGAAGTTGAGTCCGCTTGTAGCATGAGTTAGCGAGTCTTGATTAGGGGGGAGATTGTTGGAACCATAATCAAGACTTACCAAAATTGTTGATTTGCCGTGTCATGAAAGGCAAGTAAAGATCATGATGCAATCAGTAAACAAATCAAATCAGTTAGTTTGTTTTCTTAGTTATTAGGCTTTCCATATTTAGTAGTTGCCTTGGTTAGGTAGTTAGCCCACTATAAAAAAGCATGTATCCATGAGTTTGTGATAACACACGAGCAAATTACCGCAAAGCTTCTGTGTTCTTCGTGTTTGTGTGCGTGTGTTCATAATCCAGGGTTAAACCCAACATTTTATACCTTTCTTTAATGCTGCTCATATGAAAGCTTTGAAAAAATGTAGGACCGAAGAGCATTTCCAATTGCCTTTTTCAATCATATTGCTTCTACTTAAAAGAAAACGTCTTTCCACTTATATTTTATGAGAGTTTTTACCATCCCTGGAAGATCAGTATCTCCCTACCAAATTACATTTTAACTCTTCGTACCTTCACCTCTTGAATTCTTGATACCTTTTGATGCTAGCCCAATAGGTTACCTCCCAATGATGATAAAAAATCTCTATCCCGCATAAAGAAGTGCCTTTGTTCTAACATTCTTTCTTCGTAGTTGCGTAGATTATATATGCATGTCATCTTTATCTGCTTTATCCTTTGTTTTGTACTGCTGATCATGAAAGCAATAGAACAGAGGCTGTGTTCAACGTTCAGGAATCAAGCATCGATCTGAGAAGCTTTACGTTTTGCATGCACACCGATGTTTCTAAGCTGAAAGGACATCAGATTTTAGTAACCCATATTCATTTACGTTTCTTCATCAGGTTGCACTGAGCAATGTTCCTTCTGTCACTTTGCCCGAATTCAAAACCCAGATAACGAATTCTCGGAGTCTTGGATTTGAAACACCCGAATTGAAAAATCGGATAGTCTGAAACTCTGAATCCCATTTTCAGCACAGCTCGGTAATCCGGACTGTCTGGTAGCCTTATTTTCAGCATTTTCAACTGTTCTTCAAAAGTTCAAATATCCTTAAATCCAAACTGCAGACCATTTTGAACACCAATTCGAAATATACATCAGTTACGTTCGAAAAGCTCCACATGCCTTTACAAATGTCTCTAGAAAGAAGTGAAGGAATGTGGGTAGGCTACGCTAGTACAAATTAAAAATTTTACCATGTAAATTAGGATGCCAAAGAAGTGAGAGATCATGAATCGTTACCACCAGACACCCAGTGCAGCGGTGTGTGCAGCGGAAGGAGAGTTGAAATATGCTAATTCAACTTAGCTCGCGTCCTGGAGCAGTGGTCGATCGTCCTCAATCGGTGGTCGAGTATCCTCGAGCGGTAGTCGAACGTGCCCGAACGATAGTCCCAATCAGCACCGCAATAGCAGCAACACATTTACCATAGTCCACATGATCGGGGAAGGAATGTTGTGCGTCAGTGTGCTAGCACCAACGCGTAGATAGGATCTGATCGGTGATGGCTATGATTTTTGTGGGTACGATGATACAATAATTGCATTCCCTTAGCATCCTTTTACATAGAAACCCTATGTTAGGGGTCTAACCACGATAGGTCACTAAACCTATTTGGCTCCAAATATATTACTGCCAGTTTCCAACCGACACGCCCCTTTAACAGTGTTCGGCCAATGTTTCTTTCTTGTATTGAGCGCCGGTCGAAAAGATCGGAGAAAAGAAGCAGGAACGCATGCAGACTTCAACTTTCCCTTAGTGCTCGACTGAACGGCTTTGCTTTCCTGCTGCAAAGTGGTCAAACAATAGTACTACTACCTCTGATCCGACCCTCAACAACCTCTGCGCGTGAAGCATATGTGAGCTTATCCAAACGGACGAACGGGGATGCAAGCGAATTGAAGTAGAACAATGCAGATATGTATGCACGTTGCTGCGTATATATACAATAGCGTTGTGCCTGTATAAATACTGGAACATATACATCGAAGTTTATGGACAGAGTAGCAGACCGGGGAGACAGAGAGCAGCAGTACTTATATTGTTCAAGAAGTACTAATAAGGACACATACGCGCCAAATACTTTTCAGTTAAATTCATTATTTAATTGGAAAGAATTATTAAGCCATACTAAAAGTTATTAGGTGAACTTAAATTTTATTGGGCATTTAATTATTTTAATTGGAGATACAGAGTTACCACTATTTTATTTAATTATATGCTGCCCATATTTAATCTTTACAAGACTTAAGTAAAGATAAGTTTAAAAGAACTTTAAAAGAGAAATATTACATATGGAATAAATGGTGCTATTGCGAAGAGCTCATGAAGCTGATCGAAGTGAATCATACGTTTCCTAAACTTTGCTGGTTTCGCGAGTTGAGGACCGTTCCACGCCACGCGTCGCGCGGTTCACACAACGCTCACCGGCTCGCATGAGGAGCTCGGCTCGCTCCTTCCCCCACGCGTCGTGTGCCCCTCGTGAGACTTGAGAGGCTTCCTCCCCCACCGTTGCTTCCTTCCCCCGTGCTCCGCGTGCCCCTCACGAGACGACGAGAGGCTTCGTCCATCGGTTCCCGTGGAGCTTTTGAGGAGCGACTCTCCCCGCACTCGCATCCCGTCCTCGGATGTCTCCTCGCCTCCTCCGCTCTAGCACCGGTGACGTTCCTCTCCACCCCTTCCCATCTCTGGCGTGCCCTATGATGTGCCCTCCAGGATCCTTTGCCGCATCATCAGTGTCGAGCTTAAGGTACCTCCTTTTGACCACTTTCGCTCTTCAATTCTGCTCTGTGTGAACAAAATTTTCATGTATGCCTCGATTTCCATTCGATTGGTTTATTTGTTCTGGAGATTTTGCTAGGCGGGGCTAGACACCCATGAGGTCTATGCGCAGCTCATGCTGATGCCGGAGCCTGAAGTGCTTTTGTGGATTTCTTAGGGAAAAGATTTGGGCATCTTTTTTATGGTGTGAGGGAGGAGGTGTTTGTCTGTGCTCGATTTGTTTCTGCAGCAAAGTGAGATCGAGACGATGAAGACGAATTCTACACCAGTCTCCACGTTGGCTTCGCCAGCAGTGCGGTCCTTCTGCAAGACGCTGACCACGTCCGACACCAGCATGCACGGTGGCTTCTTTGTGCTACGCCGCCACACTGATGAGTGCCTCCTTCCCCTGGTACTTGTGAATTTTACCCTAGAAGAGGCAAAATTGTGTTTTTCCAATCCATGTCTATGGCTTGTCATCGGTTTGCATCGGCTGACCTGATTTGTTTGCTAGGACATGACCCAGTCGCCTCCCACACAGGAGCTTGTGGAAAAGGATCTGCATGGGGCATGGACTGGCGCTTTCGCCACATCTTTTGTGGTAACTTTGTGTCCTTTCCTTTTTGCAATCCATATCACTTTTACATCGCTATGTACCTATGTAATTTGAGGCTGATAGATTTACCATACAATCAGTTGTAGTTTCCTTTCATTTTGGGTAGTGTAGAATAGAGTAATAGACCATTCAGGATTTCTAGATTATCTTGGTCATTGATTGACAATGCAATACATCAAATCTCTGTCAATTAAATGAAAAAGGTTTTCTTGTGCTTGATGTTGATGACAGCGATGATGATTGTGTTAGGTGTCTACAAGGTGACGAAGGGGAATGGGAACGGGGACGACCAGACTGGGTTAGCCTTGCTGCTGCTGCCGACCTCCGCATTCTTCAACCGAGAAGACCTCTCTGTTCCCATGCATTTCTTGGCAAAGGCGGTAGTTACCCTTTGAGCATTTCTGCCCGTTCCGGCTCCTGGCACTGTCATTAATGGTTTGTACTGAATTTTTGCTCATTAATACTCTCCTCATCCATTGATTGTTTAGGTTCATAATATAAGTTAGTTCGGTAGTTTGCTTCTCTTGCTTTAAATTTCTATATAAATAGTTTAGTGATCCAAAGTTTTAGTTCTGTTAGCATATGCACTTTTCTGATACTTATGGTATTTTGTGAAGATCATCAATCCAACCAATGCGGAAAAGAGGATCGTCGTCTCAGCAAACAAAGAAATCTGGGCATATGCTACGCTGCTGATCCTGTGAAAACTCAAATTGGCATTTTCTAAAGAAGACTATACTACTGCCAGTAAATAATAGGTAGGCAAATACAGCTAGATGTAATTATCTATTACTTGTGTTTGTTTGTATAAACTCTCTTTCTTTTGCTGCCATGTCTGATGAGAATTGTGTAACAAATCTAGTCAACATCGGCTTTAGGATGGAAAAGAGTAGTTTTTGATCTAACCTATCGATTAAAGCGCTAAAAAGGATGGAAATTGTAGGTTAAAATTACACCAATCTGTTAGACAAAAGGTTGTCACGAAAAATTCGAGCGAGACCCCTTTGAATCAAGTGATGACGAAGCCGCTAAGGTTGATAGCGACTTACTTGCACATTTGATCAAGGATGTTTAAGAAGTAGACCTAGAGATGGATGATCTAGACATGAGAATATGTGATCTAATGGCCTCCTCTTGTAAGTCTCGTAGATACCGGAAATCAAAAATAAGAAAAGGTTAATATGAAAGGTTTTTTCTGGAATAGCAGAGGTCTTTCAGACTTGGCTAAATTTCGGTATATCTCTGAGGCTGTTAAAGAAAATAACTTAGATTTTCTTGCTGTAATGGAAACAGGAAAGCAAGACATGTCAAAAACGAATCTTGCATGACTTTCAGGAGGTGCGGATTTCGTTTGGCATTGTCTTCCCCCTAGAGGTAGATCAGGTGGGATTCTTTTAGGAATTAATTTGGCTTCTTTTCATCTGTCTTTGATTGTGGAAGGTGAATTTTTTATCAAATTCCATCTATGTAATAAGGCAGACAAGTTTAAATGGATTCTGATGGCAGTCTATGGTCCAGCCCAGGATGATTTTAAAGCAACGTTTCTGGCTGAATTGGTGCGGACGTGCCAACACAATCATTTACCGACTCTTATCGGGGGAGACTTTAATATTATGAGGAATAGTAAAGAGAAGAACAACAATAGATTCAGTTATCGCTGGCCTTTCTTATTCTATGCTGTAATTGACAGGTTTGATTTGAGAGAGATCGATCTTACTGGCCGCCAGTTTACCTGGGCGAACTATCTGTCTAGTCCAACTTATGAGAAATTAGATAGGGTTCTTATGACTACCGAGTGGGAGTTTAAATTCCCACTTGTTTCTGTTCAAGCTTTGGATAGAGGCAGCCCCTCTACTGTTAGATACCGGAGTTCTAGCTTTTTCAGGGTTAGCAAAACAGTTCAGATTTGAACTTAGCTGGTTTAGTCGAGAAGATTTCCACGACAAGGTGGTAGAAATATGGAATAAGCCGGTGAGAGGGAATAACTCTGTCCAACGATGAAACTGTAAAATGGGGGCTTTACGTAAATTTCTTCGGGGTTGAGCACTGCATCACAACGGTATTTATAAAAGAAAAGAAAAGGGAATTCCAAGCAACAATCACTGAGCTTGATATTGCCGCGGAGGTTAGGGATTTGTCTGAACTGGAGAGAGAGAACCTCGCTCTGGCTTGGGATCACCTGGCTAATCTTCTCAGAGAGGAAGAAATTAAATATTTTCAGCGGGCAAAAGTGAAAGATGTCCTCTTGGGTAATAATAACTCTAGATATTTTCAATTGATCGCTAACGGTAAACATAGAAAGAATAGAATCTATTCTTCGGATTATGAGGACATTAAGATTGAAGGGCAGGCTAACCTTAAAGATTATATAACCAACTTTTACAAAGGTCTTTTTGGGGAACCGGAGGAGAACCTATTCGCCCTCAAGGAGGAGGTCATCCAAGATATACCACAAGTTTCCCAGGAGGAAAACGCTTTTCTTATTACTCAGTTCTCTGAGAATGAAGTTAGAGACGTTGTTTTCCAGATGGAACATAATAAAGCTAATGGCCCAGATGGTTTCCTGTAGAATTTTATCAGAAATTTTGGGATACCATCAAAGGTGATCTTTTGCTTATGTTTCAGGAATTATATTCTGGTGATTTATCTCTTTGTAGTCTGACTTTTGGAATAATTACTCTTATTCCCAAAGTTCAGGAAGCAAATGTAATTCAGTAATACAGGTCCATTTGTCTCCTAAATACGAGTTTAAAATTTTTTACCAAGATAGCTACGAACAGATTGAATAGGGTTGCAGACAAGGTGGTTAGTCCGACATAGACAACTTTCTTGCGTGGACGAAACATCCTTGAAGGGGTTGTCATACTGCATGAAACAATTCATGAAATGCATAGAAAAAAGCTAAATGGGGTTATCTTTAAGATTGATTTTGAGAAAGCCTATGATAAGGTTAAATGGCCTTTTTTGCTGCAGACCCTACGCATGAAAGGATTTTCATCTAAGTGGATTTCTTGGATTAAGTCCTTCATCTCGGGAGGTAGTGTGGCGGTTAATGCAAATGATGAAGTAGGTCGCTTTTTTCAAACCAAAAAAGGTCTTCGACAAGGTGATCCTTTATCACCACTATTGTTTAATATTATCGCCGATATGTTGGCAGTGTTGATTAGAAGAGCTAAGGAACAAGGGCAAATCGGTGGAGTAGTACCTCACTTAGTTGATGGAGGTTTATCTATTCTGCAATATGCAGACGACACAATCTTATTTATGGAAAATGATTTGGATCAAGCACGCAACATGAAGTTATTGCTGTGTGCCTTTGAGCAAATCTCAGGTCTCAAAATAAACTTCCACAAAAGTGAGTTAATCTGTTTTGGTGATGCCCAATATTCTTTACAACAATATTTGGATCTGTTTGGCTGCAAACACAGAGAGTTTCCTCTGAAGTATTTAGGAGTCCCTATCCACTTTAAGAAGTTACAAAATTCAGATTGGAAGAGGGTAGAAGAGCGATTCGAAAAGAGACTCAACAGTTGGAAGGGGAAACATTTTTCAGTTGGAGGCAGATTAACACTTATAAATTCAGTGTTAAGTAGCCTTCCATTATATATGATGTCCTTTTTCGATATTCCTAAGGGTGTTCTTAAAAAAATTGATTACTTACGCTCTCGTTTCTTCTGGCAAAGTGACGGGGAAAAAAGAAAATATCAACTTGCCAAATGGGGTATCCTATGCCTCCCCAAAGCTCATGGGGGCCTTGGGATTCATGATTTAAATGCTAGGAACATTGCACTTCTGAGTAAATGGTTTTTCAAGTTTTTAACTTCGGATGGTACTTGGTAGCAACTGCTTAGAAATAAGTACCTTGGATCTAAACCGTTAGTTCAAATTGAGGGGAAACCAGGAGATTCACAGTTCTGGTCCAGTTTGATGAAGGCAAAATGAGATTTTCTTCGTTTTGATACTTTCAAAATCAATAATGGATCACAGGCCAAATTCTGGGAGGACACTTGGCTAGGAAACGACGCGTTAAAATACCAATTTCCTGGGTTATATAGTATCACAAGGAAAAAATATATCACCATTGCTGAAGTCTTCATGGCCCCTCAACCAAGTATATCCTGGAGATGGTCATTGATTGGCCCTAAGTTGGTGGCATGGAATAAGTTGCTTTCACGTATTATTAATTTACATTTGACGCAGGGTGATGATGAATTTAGATGGAACTTGTGCCAATCTGGACAATTCTCCGTAAAGTCTCATTACCTGGCTTTGATTAATTGTGATGTTCCTAATTTAAACAAGCACTTATGGAAGTTAAAAGCACCGCTAAGGATTAAAGTGTTTCTGTGGTACCTTAGAAGAGGGTAATTCTGACCAAGGACAATCTGGCCAAACGCAATTGGCAGGGTAGCCAAACATGTTGCTTTTGTCACGAAATGGAGACAATTAGGCATCTGTTCTTTAATTGTCGCTTTGCTCGTATGGTCTAGGGTTTTTGGCATCTAGATTTTGGCATCGCTAGACCTGTTAGTGTTTCCCACATGTTTGGGAACTGGCTTGGTTATTTTGAGAAGGGTCTTAAAAATGTTGCTTTACTAGGAGCCGCAGCAATTTGTTGGTCTCTTTGGTTCAGCAGGAATAATATAGTTTTTGAAAGGAAATCAAGCTCTTCTCCTTTGCAGGTTATTTATGCTACTTTCCACTGGCTGCGTACATGGGCTGTGTTGTAGAAGCCGGATTTGCGAACTATCATGGTGGAGGCTATGCGCCGATTGGTGCAGGTGGCCAAGGACTTCTTTTCCCAGGCGCATAGGTGGCGGTCTAGTCTTCGGATTGATAGTCATTAGAGTGTGTGTTAATTTTTGTGTTAGGGCTGTGTGCTTTGGTTAAGCAGAGGCCGAAAGAAATTTCAAGGAATTGTATCACTTTGATGTAATGTTCTTGAAATTAATAACATCTTCCTTCATCAAAAAAAAAAAAAAATTGCGGCTGTTGAAGAGAGATACAAAGATGCCGGTATGGTACTGTCTTCTTATGGCCTTAATTACTCCGACATATCTACACACACTCAACAATGCATGCTATCAAGGACCTCATGTAGTGGTCTTCTCGAGATCATTTGAAATGCTAAACAAATATCATTTTGTACTCCGTAAAACAAAAATCTCACTTAACGGGGCATCAAGTAGCTGAGCAAACGAAAAAGTGATCTATTAGTATGGGAAAATAATGAAATTTAGTTGAAATCCGAGCAGAGTTATTTATACTGTAGGTTGATTGATTTATATATTTGTTTCTTCAGCAACATGGAGGGAGATGGACAAACTGATGCAGCTGAGGTCTAAGCGGAAGAACTGTGGCTCTTTCTTTTCGTCCAATCACACCTTTTGCTCAACCCGTGCTCTTTCTTTTCGTCCAATCACACCTTTCTCAACCCGTGCTCTTTATTTTCGTCCAACCACACCTTTTGCAAAATTGTGATTGTTTTTCTCCTTTACAGAACCCGTGCTCGCTTGGATGGTGTAAATAAAGACGATGTCCTGCTGAATTCCAGTACGCATTCCAGATGGTCGATACTGGTTGTGGTTCTATGTAACTAAAAGTATATATTATATGGCCCTAAGAACTGGCTTCTGTAAATTCAGACAAAGTTTCAGAGTAAGAACTAATCCTTGAAAAAGAAAAAAATCCGTGTGTCGTGTTTGTGGGCACATTGGGCGTTTCATCCAATTCCTTTCCCGAAAATCAAATGATTGACGAGAAGTTGCCTGGCTCATCAATTCCAGCGATCTAGTTTTTACAGGCTGCTTGTAATAAAGTGAAGTTTCGTGGCCCAGATGACGTTGGGCACCATGACGTTGGCAGCATTGTAGAGATGACCTTGGAGTAGTAGTACTGTTGCCGGAAATATTGCATTGTTCCATTTTCCGACAACCTGCTGTTGCTGGATGTAGCGAGAGGATTGCAGAGGTCTCTGGGGCTGGCGGGCTGCAGTTCACGCATATGTGAGCTCAGTGTGATTCTTCATACTGTTTGCCTCATACATTCTCTTGTATTATGGCAGCAATCTACCGGCCCTAGGAAGGCATTCTACATGCACGTCTGTCCTTACGTATTCGCGTACCAGTGTTCAGATGCAGCACATATAGCGTGGGGGCATGTAAATAAAGCGTGAGACCAACCAGTCTTCAGATTCAGCAGCATAAATTATACATTTGCAGATTTAGGAAATGTCTCATATTTAGTTACCAACTTAAGTAGGATTTGGACTTCTATTGACACTCACTTATATTTAGAGCATTGTTGTGAAAAAGGTATGTGCTCGACGGATGGACGTGATACCGCTAAGCGATTAATAGTAATACGGCCGATTAATCAGAATTTAACAGATGATTATGCGTTCTTATTAGCATATTTATTTACATTTAGAATTAATTAGAAATATTTTAGTTACCCAAAGTTATTGTAAATTATCACTCTACAAAACATGTTTTACATTTCATTGTTTATACTTCATCTTAAAGATATATACTATAAACACTATGACACAATATTATAAACTAATTTATCGTACTTAGTGCATAAAAATAATCTATCTTTGTGATTAAATAGGAAAAAGAATGATTAATCAGAAGATAGCTGATTATTTGGATTATACATTCAATTAATTGTTTGATTCTGCTAATTGCACTCTGATTTGCTTTTCTTTTCTTAAGATTAAAATGCAGCACTTGCCGCGGCTACACTTGCAGACGGCAGCACTTGCCGCGACTACCCAATCCTTGCCACGGCAGCAATTTCTGCCACACCAGCACTTGCCACGGCAGAGGGACTATCACTGCTGGTTGACATACACCCACCGGCACTAATATAATACATCAGTGCCGCATCTTACCCTCAAACCAGCACTAATAGTTTTATATCACTGCCATGTCTTAACTTCTAACCGGCACTAATAGTTTTATATCACTGCCGGTTATAAATGACCCGGTAGTAATAGTTATATATCACTGTCGGGTCATAAATGACCCGGCACTAATATTCAAACATCACTACTAGTTCATTTGTGAACCGGCACTAATAATCGAACATCACTGCCGGATCTGTAACAAGCTAGCAGAGATAATACATCAGTGCCGGGTCATTTCATTAAACCAGTAGTAATAATCCTCCCTATATATAAGTCCTCTTTCCCACACTTGGCCATTTCACAATCCATTTGGAGTTCCTGTCCTTCGTCTGTGCGCCCTAGCCACCGCGAGCACTCCGCATCGACTCTCCTTGTGCCGGCCCTCCCTGCAGCAACACCTCCCCTTCGTCTCCCCCTGCCACGCCTCCCCCTGACGTTGACTCTCCCCACGCCGGTCCTCAGTGCGGCGCCTCCCCCCAGCGTCGACTCTCCCCACGCCGGCCCTCCCTGCGGCGACCCCTCCTCGCGCCGGCCCTCCCTGCAGCAACGCCTCCCCGCCGTCTCCCCTTGCTACGCCTCCCCCCAACGTCGACTCTCCCCACGCCGGCCCTCCCTGCGGCGCCTCCCCCTAGCGTCAACTCTCCCCGCGCCGGCCCTCCCTGCGGCAACCCCTCCTCGCGCCGGTAGTTCTTGCTCTGGTACTGCATTTGATTCTTGTTGGCTGAACGGATTGGTATTGCTCTGTGATGATCTAGGGTTCTCAATGATATTGACAATTGTTCTATAAATAAGGCCTTAAGTTGGTAGACTTACATGCATTATTGGTTGTGATGATTGGTATTACAAGGGATTGGTATTGCTCGGTGATGATTGTTGATATTGACAATTGTTCTGTGATGATTGGTATTACAAGTCTGTGATGCATTGTTGGCCGAAGGGATTGGTATTGCTCTATGATGATTGTTGATATTGACACTTGTTCTGTGATGATTGGTATTGCTCTATGATTCTTATTGTGCAATAACAGTGAATCTCATTGTCAATTCTTATTGTGCATGATAAGGTGGTAAGGATTTAATGCCTTATTTACTCAATTAATTATTTTGCCCATTTGTGATGAGGTGAAGATTCTAATCTTCATTCAAACCCAATAATTTGAGAGCAATCATACATAATTACCCCCATATTGCCATAGTAGTCATGATTCATTATATGAATGACATAATGTTGCCTTCATGTGATCTGTTGCCATATGTATCTTTGCGGATTTTTTTACTTCTGTCCCCTAGATAACATGCTTAGTTAAGTTGAATGATTGCACTAGTGTGGTTAAAGAATAATAGCCTAAAATACTCTAATTAAATTCCTTTTTCCAGGAATAATAGCCTTTTATGTAGTTTCAACTGAGTTGCTTTCAGCTTGGAACAGCTTTGTGAGAGAGTTCATGTATATGTGAAATGCAATGTATTTGAATTTTGAGGAAATTTATATGTATCATGTCAAATGTATATGTATCATGTGAATTATTCTAATTCTTGGTGAATTTCAAAGTTTCTATGTATATGTGAGATTTTGAAGCAATTTCTATGTATCATGTATATGTGAAATGCAATGTATTTGAATTTTGAAGAAATTTGTATGTATCATGTCAAATGTATATATATCATGTGAATTATTCTAATTCTTGGTCAATTTCAAAGTTTCTATGTACATGTGAATTTTGAAGCAATTTCTATGTATCACGTCAAATGTATATGTATCATGACAAAATGGTGATTACATCTTATATATGCACAACGTTGATATTAGCAACTCTAACGCATGACAAAATGGTGATTACGCCTTATATATGCACAACGTTGATATTAGCAACTCTAACGTGTGACAAAATGGTGATTACACCTTATATATGCACAATGTTGATATTAGCAACTCTAACGCATGACAAAATGGTGATTACGTCTTATATATGCACAACGTTGATATATATGTGAAGATTCATCTCATGACTTTGTTAATTTAAAATTCCAGAAAACTTGCTGCATATGGCTCTCACAATGGACAAGTGCTTGGATGGCGCCGAGCCCATGAACCAAAGTCCGAGCAAAG